>CAUYPK010136758.1:0-29845 GCA_963574355.1 Loris lydekkerianus | reverse complement strand
TTTTCCTAAGTTAGTGACTTTTGTATCATTTTTTCTAAACGGTTTAATTTAAGATTAATATTCCAACCCCCCCCCCCCCCCACACCCCCTCCCCCTTTTTGAGGCAGAGTCTAGGTCTTGTCACCTGGATGGAGTGCAGTGACATAATCATAGCTCACAGCAACATCAGACTCCGGAGAACTCAGGTGATCCCCCTGCTCCTAAGTAACTGGGACTACAGGCGCCTGCTATGATGCCCAGATACTTTTTCCTGTTTTTAGTAGAAGTGGGGTCTTGCTCTTGCTCAGACTGATATCCAACTCCCGAATTCAAATAACCCTCAAGCCTCAGCCTCTCAGAGTGCTAGGATTACAGGCAAGAGGCACTGCACCTGGCCTTTTCCCTCTTGATTCAGCAGTCTGCCCTGCCCTTTTGGTCCGATGTTTTCATTATGTGTTGCTGCTGAAGGAGGAATATGAGATGAACTACTTCCAGCTATGTATTCTTAATAAAGATTTTTGCAACTTATTCAGGTGTAGACTGGTACATATTGGCATTTTGGGTATAGTTCATTAGAGCACTGGCTGTATAGCATGGCCCATAGTTCCTTTCCTTTTTTAAATGTTCCTCCTGAGAATACCCATAGACAAACAACATTTCTCTGGAAGATTCCAGGACGTGGTTTATAATCCTCAGTTTTACAGAACCTTATGGTTTTTTTTATGGTGTTGCGAAATGCAGGGCACTCAAGGTAAACTCAAATCCACCCTAAGAAATAATTCCAGGCTGGGCGCAGTGGCTGATGCCTGTAATCCTAGTGCTCTGGGAGGCCAACATGGGTGGATTGCTTGACCCCACAGGTTTGAGACCAGCCTGAACCAGAGTGAGACCTCATCTCTAAAAATACCTGGGTGTTGTGCTGTAGTCCCAGCTACTTGGGAGGCTGAAGCAAGAGAATTGCTTGAGCCCAAGAGTTTGAGGTTGCCGTGAGGTGTGACGTCATGGTACTCTACCGAGGGTGACATAGTGGGACTCTGTCATCAATAAATAAATAAATAAATAAATAAATAAATAAAATAATTGCATATAATAGAATGCAGGGCAGAAAACTGAAGTACTATACAGTACTGAAATCACTCACTATGAAGTAGAGTAAGGCAAAGTGAAATGTTTGTATACGGTAAGAGACTGTCCAATTTTCACCCTCAAACGCATTAATGTACAATAGGGTTATCATTTACTACCATATGTGAAATATCTGGGGCTGTAGTTGAAATGACATAATTTAGTGGTTATATGTATTTGAACATTGGTTATATGTGGTTATATGTATTGAAAAATGAACATTGAAAAAATATGATGTATCATACTTTCAAGTTTAGTAAAAATCCAGCATTTTGTATTACAGAAAATTCCTCATGGTGTGGCATCTATATAACCACTGAGTATACAGAGAGATTTTGGTTATGTGCATTTTGTTGATGTAAATGGTTCAGTATGTATATTAAAATGAGTTGCTCGCTTCCGCAGCATATATCCTAAAATTGGAACAATACAGAGATTAGCCATGACCCCTTCACAAGGATGACTTGCAAAGCATGAAGTGTTCCATATTTTTTCATTTGCTAATAGTCACAGGTCCTGAAACCAAGACTTTGATAAGTGATTTACCCAATTGAGGGCTCTTCTAACTTCAAACCTCCTCAACTCCTCCTCTTAACAAAACAATGTCCTTTTTGGCTTGCTAGTCACAGAAACAAATTGTGGTGCATCTTACCTGAGTGGGAGAGTATATTTTATCTTTCTTTATATATTTGCCATTTTATGCAGTTTGGAAATCACATACTATATTTGGTTATTATTTCAAAGTATTTGACTTCTAATTTTATATACTTGATATACAGTAGAACCTCTGTAAGTTGACCACCTAGAGGACTGTAATAAATCCGTCAATGTATGGAGGCAGTCAGCGTAAGGAACCAGGCCTACTGTACTGGTATGTGCAGGTGGTACTTAACCTGTTTATGAAAATTAGGTCACCTTGTGAAGGGGAAGGAGGGAGAGGTAAATACTACATATTGCTGAGGGGGATGGGTGTGCTCCCACTTAATGGGCACAAGGTAGGGTTATATGGCACATCTTCTGGGTGCGGGGCACAACTGCAACAGGGTCTCCTGACAAATGCAAACATTGTGACCTAATTGTTTATACCCTCACATTAATCTGAAATAAAAATAAAAAATTTGGTGAGCTTAATGAGATGGTTGGTGCAGGCTAGTGGTCAACTGTGGAGGTTCTACTGTATCATGGCCATGAGCAATAGCAAAGGTATGTAACGGTGGTATGGGTTAACCTCAGTTATACTACCACAAAATGGCACTGGTAAAGTAACTTGAATAAGGTAGAAAGAAACATGTGATCATTAAGAATTTTAGTATATGCTCAGCACCCCTAATGCAGTGGTTATGGCGTCAGCCACATACACTGGTGCTGGTGGGTTTGAACCCGGCCTGGACCTGCTAAACAACAATGACAACTACAACAAAAAAAAAAATAGCCAGGTGTTGTGGCAGGTGCCTGTAGTCCCAGCTACTTAGGAGGCTGAGACAAGAGAATCGCTTAAACCCAAGAGTTTGAGGTTGCTGTGAGCTGTGACGCTATGGCACTCTATCCAGGGCGACATAGTGAGACTCTGTCTCAAAAAACAAAAGACAAAAAAAAAAGAGAAAGAATTTTGGTATAGGTCATTTATACAGGTAGTTAAGATTTATTTTCTTTCAATAGGAAAAGAAAATTGTACTTCAAGTACATTCGATCCTTTCCCTCTTTGGTGTCTGTAGTCCACATTAGTATATAGCACAGTTTCTATACTTACCAATAAATTCTCTTTACAAATACTTTTTACAGTACTAAAGTCATACCTCTGTATCTTTTTATGGATATTTCTTAACATTAGATTAAGATTGTTTAGTTAACGGTATTTTCAACAAAGTATTACCTGATCTTTTCTAGTTTGTTTAAATTACTGTACCTTTCACAGTGAATCTGTACACCCCAGATAGGATAAAATAGGAAATGTCTTAGAAAGTAGTGTAGAGTAGCCTCTGACAGCCTGGAATATCTGGGGCTGGGCCAAGGTGGATTAGCAGTTGCTCCGACTTTTGCTTTTTAGGCTTTCTTTGTTGATGGGAAGTAAATATTGCTGATAGTGTATCTTCATGAAATGGAGAACTTATGTTTATAAGTAGATCAGAATTTGTAGTTTAAAAATGTTGGTGTTAGCTGTTTTTAAATCTTATTCTTTTGTCTACAAATAATTTTGAAACTTTTAACCTATTTTACATTAGTCCATCCATCTGTCCACTGGGAATTTAATTTTTTGTGCATTGGAGATTTGAGGCCTCATCACTATATCCAGAGGCCCAGTTTTCCCAGTGTACTCATGATTTCTGGGAAGAAACTGTTTTAGGATTGCATTTAACAGTCTCAAACCTTTCCTATTTGAGTATGGCTCCCTTAAAATAGTGATTGGTTTCCTGCAAAATATGCTGGCATATATAGAGTAAAAAGATAAGCTAGAGACACAAAGAAAGGAGTAATGATTTGTACTTATTACTTCCTTGAAATGGTTACTAGAATTTCTTTTTCCCTGTGAGTCAAGATGATAGAATATATAGCCCCTTTCGTTGTTTTCTTTTCCTAGGACTTAGACATTTTTTGTCCCTGACATTTTTTGTGTTTGTTTCTTTTGCCCTCAAATATTGATAAATTCCTTCCTCCTTGTTAATGGTCTGGATGATGAAATGGGTAAAGCCAATATAGTAGCACATAGGATTTTGGTCTCTAAAACTAGGCTTCCTGGGCTCAAACCTTGGTCATACTATTGTGGATGGATGGTGATTTATCTAATTATAGGACCCTTAGATTGTTCAAGGGCTTTGCTTTTTTTTGGAGACAAGAGTCTCTGTTTGTCACCCTCAATAGAGGGCTGTGGCATCATAGTTCACAGCAACCTCAAACTCCAGGGCTTAAGCGATTCTCTTGCCTCAGCCTCCCAAGTAGCTGGGATTATAGGCACCCACCACAATGCCTGGCTGTTTTTAGAGATGATGTCTCAGTCTGGCTGAGACTGGTCTTGAACCTGTAAGCTCAGCTATCCACCCACTTTGGTCTCCCAGAATGCTTGGATTACAGGCGTGAGCCACTGCACCTGGCCTGCTTTTTTCTTCTTAAAATAAACTACCGATGAGTACCAAATGTGTACATTTATGATTATTTTCATATGATAAATTCCCCAAATTCTCAAACTATGAATCTTTATTTTTTAAGAATTTGAAATTGCTTTATGACATGAAGTCTGATGGATATTTACTCTGTTAATTTTTACGGAAGAAACATAATTGGCTTTATTCCATGCATTTGACAAGTTTTTGTTGTGTGCATTTTAGTAGAAGTAACATTTAGATAAGCTTAAATGTAGATCTGGCAACAGCTGTTGACTGTCATGATGTTTCCTCTGAGGGTCACTTCTTGATAGTTTTACTTTATAAAATAGGAAGTTTTCTATACTATTTTGTTTTACTATTGTTATACTATTATACTACAAAACCGTCCTGTTTTGTAGAAAGGCTATGGAAATAATTACTTTTAATTCTATGGAAGGAAAATTTTTGTAATAACTTAAGTTATAGTTAGGGAAGGAATAATCACTGGTCAAATTTTGACAAGTCTTGCAAAAAGGGAGGGAAAAAATAGGTGCAAAGTATTCTTGCTACAGTCTCTGCTTAGGGTGAAAGATAAAATTGTGGCTCTCTGAAACTTACTTGGGAGCAGATCTTATGAGTAGCCAAGATTTCTACGTTATGCAGTTTACTACTGTTTATCACTGTGGCCTTCATTAATTAATTATTATTATTATTATTTTTTTAGAAGAGGCAGGATCTTGCTCTGTCACTCAGGCTTGGAGATCAGTGGCCTCATAGCTCATCAGTGAGATCATAGCTCACTACAACTCTTGGGCTCAAGCAGTCCTCCCACCTCAGCCTCCTGGTGGCCTCAATTTTTAATTTACCCCTTTTTAGGTAAATTATTTTTTTTTTACAATATTGGCCTTTTGTTTTTAATACCTATTAGCCATGAATTCATAGGGGAAAGGTTCCAGCAGGACGGAGAGGTGCCTTGCCATTGACTGTGGGAAAGCTTTCTGACTATTATGCTTTGAATTCCTGGGGAATAGGTTCCAGCACCTTACATAACTGTTACGTGGGGTCTGTTGGTCCGGTCAAATCTGCCCTATCACACACACACCCTGCTCCAGGCAACCACTGATCTGATTTCTATCACTACAGATTATAAACAGAGTTATAATATGTATTCCTGTGTCCTTTCCAGCTGAATATGGGATATGCTTTTATCTGGTCCTAATAATTGTGTGTCTGTAAGCCTGTGTTTCAGCCCTGCACTGCAGCACAGTGATGCAATTTTGGTTTGTATGTCTTCGCCTAGAACTTCAGTAGTTCCAAATTTAGGTATTAGAGGGGAGGGGGTTTCTGGCGGTGTTTATTTATTTATTTATTATTTTTGAGACAGAGCCTCACTATGTTGCCCTTGTTAGAGTGCCGTGGTGGCACTCCCACCAATCTCAAACTCTTGGGCTTAAGCGATTTCTCTTGCCTCAGCCTCCCAAGTGGCTGGGACTACAGGCACCCACCACAACGCCTGGTTATTTTTTGGTTGTAGGTGTTGTCGTTGCTTGGCAGGCCTGGGCCGGGTTTGAACCTACCAGCTCTGGTGTATGTGGTTGGCGCCCTAATCGCTGAGCGGGCGCCAAGCCTGGTGGTAGGGTTTAAAAAAGTGTTTCTGGGTCTTCACAACAGATACCTAACTACTTTTCATAGTACTTTGCATAGTCATTGCTGATAATTTTTGCCTTCTGATTACCTAGAACTATGAAACCATGTAACAAAGATTAGTTTGAATTATGTGGAAATTTGTCTTAACCTGTTGGGTCTTTCTTGTCTTCAGTGAAACTATATAGAAAGAAGTTATGTTACGGCACAATAAAACATGTTATAATTTGCACCTTAACATTTTGATTAGGGGATTTTTTTGCTAATCTTACTTACAGGTTTTTTATTTTTATTTTTTTTTTGAGACAGAGACTTAAGCTGTCGCCCTGGGTAGGGTGCTGTGGCGTCACAGCTCACAGCAACTGCCAACTCTTGGGCTTAAGCAATTCTTTTGCCTCAGCCTCCCAAGTAGCTTGGACTACAGACACCTGCCACAATGCCTGGCTGTTTTTTGGTTGTAGTTGTCACTGTTTGGCAGGCCTGGGCTAGATTCGAACCTGCCAGCTCTGGTGTATGAGGCTGGCGCCTTAACTGCTTGAGCTATAGGCAGCGAGCCTATTTACAGTTTTTTTAAACACCACTTTTTTGTCACATGTATTTGACACTTTGTTATTACTCTTTTTAAAAATAAACATTAATTTTTAGAGCATTTTTAGGATCATGTCAGAAATTGAGAAGAATGTACCAAGATTTCTTATAAACACGCCCCCCCCCCCCAGTGTGAGAACCTTATGGTAAGAAAATAGTCCTAATTCCTCTCTTCCATCTGGTATCATGTTGCCATTCATTTCACTCATACATACATATGTATGTATGCACAGGTAATGAAATACATTTTTGGGATTATTTAGAGTAAGCTTATCTGTTAGCAAAGAATTTTAAAAATTATTTTACCATCACTTACTCCCTGATTTATTTCCTTCCTTCCTCCCTCCCTCCTTTCTTCGCTCTCCCTTTCCCCCTTTTTAAAGGCAGAGTCTCTGTTGCCCTAGGCTAGAATGCCTTGGAACCAGCCTAGCTCACAGCAACCCCAAACTCTTGGTTTTGCCTCAGCCTCCTCATAGCTGGGATAGGCTTCTGGGACAGGCTACCGATACAGGCTGATTTTTCTGTTTTTAGTAGAGACAGGGTCTTACTCTTGCTCATAGTAGTCTCAGACTCTGAGCTCAAGCAATCCTCGCCTCTCAAGATAGAATTACAGGTGTGAACCATTGTGCCTGGCTGTTTTCCTTTCTTTATCTTTGCCTTTCTGAAGTTTGAGGATTTATCTTGTTTGGTATTCTGTGCTTCCTTGATCATCTGTGGTTTGGTTGATGCCTGATATAAATATGGAGAAATTTTCAGTCTTTCTTTTCCTTTTCTTTTTTTGGAGACAGTCTCACTGTGTGGCCCAGGCTGGAGTCCAGTAGCTTGATCATAGCTCATTGTAACCTCCAACTCCTGTCTCAGACTCCCAACTAGCTTGTTGCAGCCACTGTGTCTTCATAATTTTTGAACTTCTTTTTGTAGGGTGGGGTCTTCCTTGCCACCCAGCTTGGTCTCCTGGCTTCAAGTAATCCTCCTTTCTGGGATTCTCTTCCTTTATTCTCCTTTTAGTATTCCCATTATGTTTATATTACACTGTTTGTAGCTCTCGCAGTACTTGGATCTTTTTTCCTCTTGAGTTTTTATTGATACATCCTCAAACATGGAGATTTCTTTTTTTGGCCGAGTCTAGTCTAAATGAGCCCATCACTGGCATTTGTCATTTATTGTATAGTGGTTTGTTCTCTCTCTGTCTCTCTGCCTTTCTTTTATTTTGACAGAATCCTCTCTATCACCCAGCTAGAGTACTGTGGTGTCATCCTCCTGTAACCTCAGACTCCTGGGCTCAAGGGATCCTTCTGCCTCAGTCTCCCAGAGTGCCAGGATTGCAATGTGAGCCATAGCACCAGGCTTTTACAGTGTCTTTGATCTCTTGCATTTCTTTTAGCTTTTTTCTTAGAATTTCCATTCTCTCTGCGTACATTGCTCATCTGTTCATGTATGCTGTCTATGTATGTTATTCATTAGAACCCTTAGCTTAATTATAGTTGTTTTAAGTTCCCCTCTTGATTGATTCCAACATCCCTCCCACATCATATCTGAGTCTAGTTCTGGTCAGTCTGGTTCTGGTATTTGCTGTCTCTTCAAAACTGCGTTTCTGCCTTTTAATCTCCCTTGTAATTTTTCTTGACAGTTTGACACAATGTACTGGGTAGGTGCTGCTATAAATAGGCCTTTAGTAATGTGGTGGTGAGGTATGGGAAAAGAGAAAGAGGTCTGTAGTCCTATGACTGGGTCTCAGCCCATTAATGCACTGTGCCTGTGAACTGTGAAGTTCACAAATGCTTATCAGTTATCCCATCCCTTCTCCTCCCCCACCCCCCATGGCTAGAGTGGGCTGGCATTGGGTATTTCCCTCTCCCGGGGGTCATTTAGGCTCTGATAAAACCCCTGCAGGTTTGGCTCTGGTTAAATAGTTTCTCCTAAGGGCAGACCTTGTTAAGAACAAAGTGCTCTGAGTTATTTCAGAATGGTTTCTTTCCCTCTCCTGCCTGGAGCACAAGGGGGATTTTCCCCAAATATTTATTAAGGCAGTCTGGTAGAACTCCAGGATGATAAATAGAAACGTTGTTTGCAACAACAGCACCACTCCCTTCCCTACAAACACGACTGGGTTCCCTTGGGTTTTTTACTCTGTGGTTTGTCCACACTGAACTCCCCATACTTTGTCACTTACAGTTAGGTTTCCTTACCCCAGCACTTTTTTTTTAGGTGGTTTTTTTTTTCTGGTGAGTTGTGATACTCTGTATTTCTCTGTCTCTCTAATTTGGGGCCTGAGGGATGCTCTGTGACCTCACCCACATCTTTATAACAATCTTAGAAGAGTGGTTGCCTTTTCAGTTTGTTTAGCTTTTTACTTTTCTGTCAGCAGAGACTTACCATTACATTAAAACCTTAATATGTATAAGATTATAATAATAACCTAATAATGCTTTGTCTTTTCCACCTTAATATTTTCCATTGTTCTGTTTTTGTTTTCCCTCACCCTCCTTTTCTGTTCAGAGCCATATAGCCCTTGAGATTCTGTCATGGTAATCACATCTGAAAATATTTTTACACATACTATGTTATCAGAATATGCAAAGGAATGAAATGAATTTTGAGAAGACATTTGTGACCATCGAGAGTAAAGTTGGTTGTAAAGTGGTGTTATACATTTATTTTGATCTTAAAATTGGTGTAAGTCAGTTGTATTTTTATGCAACCTGGTGTAAGCATTTTAGCTTTGATTAATTTTAAAGCTGTGTATTAGTACTGGACAACTGTGTTCTAAAGCCGTAAAGCTGTCTTCTACTTTAACCCCATTTCGTCCCTTTCTTTCTTGTGCTCTGTAACTCATTTTCAATAAATATTTATCGTGGGCCTGTGACATACCAGGCTTTAGGTGCTGAAAATAGGGAGTCAAATAAGATGGAGACAACTAAATCAGTTTTACGGGCTCTGATAGGAATAGAACTATGCAGAAGATACCTTGGGCATACAGAGCAAATACATCGAAATGAGATTTGGGATTGAGAATGGCTTCCCCAGGCCACCAGATCTTGAGTTACATTTTGAAGAAGCAAGAGTAGCAATTTGCTTGGACAAAGCTGATGTGATTTAGGAGAAAAAGCCTTGCTTTCTAGTATAGTGATGTAGACCAGGGGTCTAATGTAGAGATGGACCAGTAGTAAGAAGGTTAATATAATAATTAAATGAGAGGTGAAGATGAATCTGAACTACAGCGTGACTAAAGGATGAAGGCCATAAAAGAGACATTAAAGGGGAAGAAAAAGAGATGTCATTTACAGAAATTAGTAACTAGTTCAGAGTGAGAATGAGGGAGAAAGAATTGAGTGCTACTTTTCAGGATTCTGACTTGGGTGTCTGAAATAGGGAGGAATACTTTCTATTCAACCGTATGTCAAGTTGAGAGAGAGATTAGTAAAATAATTAGTAAATAAACTCCATCATCTTGCTTCACCAGTTACCACATGAAGGTTAATTTCATTTCATTTCATCTATTTTCTCCCACTAATATTATTTGAAGCAAATCCCAGACATCATGTTATTTCATCCATTTGTTTATACAAAAGACACTGGTCTTAAAAACAAAACCCTACAACACATTATCACACACAAAAATGTTAAAAAGAATTCTTAAATATTAAATTTCCCTAGTAGTTTTCTCCTTTCTTACAGTTTGTTTTAAGTAACATCCAAAGAAAGTCCATATATTGTAAAGGGCCCTGTCTTTTAACCTTTTTTTTTTTAATTTGGTAGGTTTCTCTTTCTCTGGAGATTGTTCCCAGTTTGGAAATTGCTGATTTTATCCCTGTTGGGTCATTTAACATTAACTCTTTTTGTTAATGTATGTCTTATAATATGATAGTTATGTTTGATTAAATGCCTATAGCTCAGCGGCTAAGGCGCCAGCCACATACACCCACCAGGGTTCAAATCCAGCCCGGGCCTGCCAAACAACAGTGTAACCAAAAAAAAAAGAAAAAAAAGAAAAAAATGTAGCTGGGTGTTGTGGTGGGCGCCTATAGTCCCATCTACTTGGGAAGCTGAGGCAGGAGAATTGCTTGAACCCAGGAGTTGGAGGTTGCTATGAGCTGTGATGTCACAGCACTCTACCCAGGACGACAGCTTGAGGCTCTGTCTCCCCCCCCCCCCCCCCAAAAAAAAATCAGATTTGTTTTGTGGGGACATGAATTCTTAATGGATGGTGGTGGAAGTAATGCACATAGTGTCTGTTGTCTATTTGAGGTGTTATCATTATTGGTGATAATTTCCCAGATCAGTTATTTCTTTAGCGTTTGCACAGTGGTGCTAGTTTAATTGTTATTTCTTCAAAGGTAGCTAGAATATCTTTTTAAAGAAACTTCTCATCAAACACTTGATTATGTTGAAATACAGTTCATACAGTAAGACAAGATAATGCATGATTATTTACCCCTCTGTTCAGTAGTTTTCAAAATATTGAGTTTGTTCCTTAGAGAAAAATAATGTTTGAAGTGGAGTGTGTGGGTGTGTGTAAAGGAGGCAGAGTCATCTGAGACTGATCAGGGAATAGATGGGGTAGACTAGTGTATTCAAGAGACAGACACATGTTTATAGTAGCCCCTAGGACAATGGTTCTCAACCTGTGGGTTGTGACCCACAGGAACTGTATTAAAGGGTCTCAGCATTAGGAAGGTTGAGAACCACTGCTCGAGGAGAACAGGAGAGGAGTGTGGAGTTTCTATTTACCATGTACATGTGTAAGTCTTTTTTCTACTGCTTAGATAACTGTATATGAGAACAGGAATTATAATAATTGTTTATCAGAGTTGGGAATTTTGCATGAAGGCATAAAGGAGGGATTGGAGGAGTGAAGGAGAGTCTAAACTAATAGGGAAGGTGACTGAAATGGTGGATCATGGCAGCAGGGGATGGATGGTCTAGGGTGGGGTGTCCAAACTGCACCCTACGGCCCACATGTTGATTTTTGAAGGATTGTTTTGCGTATCTGTGGTATACACTTATTGTGTTTAACAAGTGGTCCAAGACAACTCTTAGTCTTCCTGTTGGCAGCAGAGAAAAAAAAAAAAGTCAGATACTCCTGGTAGTATAAGGTGAGAAAAACACAGTGACCTACAAAGTAGGTCCTCAGTAATTAATATGGTAGGATTAATAGATGGTGGGGACTTTTTTTTTTTTTTTGCAGTTTTTGGCCTGTGCTGGGTTTGAACTTGCCATCTCTGGCATATGGAGCCGGTGCCCTACTTCTTTGAGCCAGAGGCCCTGCCCGATGGTGGGACTTTAAGGGGCATTCTCTATTTACCACAGAGCTAGTGATAGCCAGTTTTTCTTTTGTTAGACTTATAATTCATACTGTGAAACTTGATTCACATTATTCTTGATTTAGTGATGTTTGGCTTCTGGAATACTGATGTTTCTTACCATTTTATCTGCATTACACCTATCTAGCCTGTTACACTGGTCATACTTCTTGGCGTGGTCCCATATGAAAAAAATGCAGACATGCTATAACCCGTGCTCCTAATTGTTAAGCAAATTGGTGAATGTGGGTTCTGATAAACACTGCAAATAAATGTACATATACAGAAGTGGTCCTACTTCTCTATGTCTCGTCCCGCCCACTTTCCCCATACATCCTTTGGCCAGCTTTCTGTCTGGTACGTTTATTCTACCCTCTAGTTCTTCAGGATGGTCTATCAGCTGATTTATGCTCTATCACATATAGTTCATCACACTCAATTATCTCTACCCTCTCCCACCTCCACACCCAACACTCACCCCAGTGGTCCTGTCTCCCAGGCTGTGATTGATTATCTTCTCCCTCCTGCTAGCTCTCTCCATGAAAGGCTGCCCTGTCCAGTTTTAATGTTGGGGAAGCAAAAGAAGCCTTCTATCCCTAAGCCTGAATTGTACTTTGTACGGACCGACTGGTTTCTCATCATCCAGCCAAAGCTTCTGTGAAACATCCAGTGGTGAGAAGAGCAAGTTTGCATCATCCCTGTGGGTTGTGGCTACAGTGCCTCTTGCTGGTCTGAGAAACAGCTTATTGTTTGGCTTTCAAATGACCCCAGAAACAATTAATTCCTTTGGCTACCTAAGTCATAATAGTTAATCACTGCCTACTATTTACATACATTTAATTATTTTGCATAATTATAATAATGTACATCATTAAACCAGATTTACTCTATTAGTTTTATCTGACCACAACAATAACCTCTCTGAGTGCTCTATCTCAATAGTGTGTTGCTCATGCTGTGTGACAGAGTGCTCACAACTTAGAACCCTGGTGAACCTGACAGCACTGTGGGTCTTTTGAGTATAAGCCTAATCATCCACAACACATTCTGTAAGCTTCCTAAATGCTGTTATCTGTTTTTGTTGAAGCTGGATAAAAGAAATTAAAATTTTCATGTTTGTTTGACAGGCACTAAACATACCTTATTTCATTTAGTAGTTACAACTCTGATTACATGGAGGATTGTTAGTTCTTTCACAGATCAGGAAACAGAAACTTAGATGAATTAATTGAACTGTTCTCTTTTTTTTGAGACAGCCTCAAGCTGCCACCCTGGGTAGAATGCCATGGCATTACAGCTTATAGCAACCTCCAACTCCTGGGCTCAAGCAGTTCTCTTGCCTCAACCTCCCAAGTAGCTGGGACTACAGGCACCCACCACAACGCCTGGCCATTTTTGGTTGTAGTTGTCGTTGTTTGACAGGCCTGGGCTGGATTTGAACTCGTCAGCTCTGGTGTATGTGTCTGACACCTTAGCCACTTGAGCTATGGGTGCCGAGCCTAATGGAACTGTCCTTTTTAAATTTTTGAGATATTTCAAAACCAAAAGAGAACAAGGATGCAAGGTTGTTGGGAGGATTATAAATAGTATATATATAAAGCATCAGTTGTAGTGCCTGACACCGAAGTTACTATACATAACACATTTTCTGTTCAAAATAAATTTATGGTCTAAAACACCCTGCAAAAACATTGTGTTTTGTGCTTGAACTTAAATTTTAAAGGAAGGTAGTTAATTTCATCTGGAGCCACAGCATAAAATTATTTGTAGGTAGATCCTTAAAACTGCTCTTAGTACTTTGCTTTTTTATACTACTCTTTGACCCAAATTCAGTAAATCAAAATATAAGCATAAAAAACATATCTATGGCTCGGCGCCTGTGGCTCAAACGGCTAAGGCGCCAGCTATGTACGCCTGAACTGACGGGTTCGAATCCAGCCTGGACCTGCCAAACAACAATGACAGCTACAACCAGAAAATAGCCAGGCATTGTCGTGGGTGCCTGTGGTCCCAGCTACTTGGGAGGTGGAGGCAGGAGAATTGCTTGAGCTCCCAGGAGTTGCAGGTTGCTGTGAGCTATGATGGTACAGCACTCTACCCAGGGCGACAGCTTGAGACTGTTTCAAAAAACAAACAAAAAACAAAAACAAAGACATATTTATGTTTGGAAAGATATCTTTGGCGCAAACGTACTTAAAATGGAAAAACCAGACTAAAAATGCTAATTCTTAACTGGTGCTTGTTGTAATATCAAGCACATTTTCTGGCATCTCTTAAATTACTTAATAGATTGTGTGGGGTGATCAGTTGATTGAAATGGTCACAAATCATACAATTCACTTATTTAAAGTATACAGTTTCGTTATTTGAGTATATTTAGAGCGTGTACCCATTACCACAATTTTAGAACATTTTTATCACTCTTAAAAGAAACTGCACCTGTTAGCAGGCACACTTTTCCCACCCCCTGCACCTCTTGCATCTTCTGATTTGCCTGTTCTGGACATTTCCTATAAATGGACTCATGCAGTGTGTGGTCATTTGTGACTAGCTTCTGTTACTTAGCACAATGTTTTTAGAATCCATTCATCTCGTAGCAGGTTTTTGCTTTGTTCCTTTTTTTGCCAAATAATATTCCATTTTATGACAGTACCACATTTTTATATATTTATCTGTTGATCGAAATTTGGGATTGTTTCTACTTCAACTATTATTCATGATGCTGCTATGAATATTCTTAATACCTTTTTTTTTTTTTTTTTTTTTTTTTGAGATAGAGTCTCAGTTGGTCATCCTTGATAGAGTGCTGTGGCGGTTTAGCTCACAACCACCTCAAACTCTTGGGTTCAAGTAATCCTGTTGCCTCAGCCTCCCAAGTAGTTGGGACTACAGGTGCCCACCACAAGGCCTGGCTGTTTTTTAGAGATGGGGTCTGTCTCTGGCTCAGGCTGGTCTCAAGCCTGTGAACTCAGGCATACCCCCTCCCCCCACCTTAGCCTCCCAAGTGCTGGGATTACAGGTGCCAGCCACTGCACCCTGTGTTCGTGTGTGTTTTTGTGTTTTTTCATTTCTTTTGGGGTATGTGTGTATGTATCTATATGGAGAGACAAAAAAAAAAAATGGATGAAAATTAAAATTCCTGGGTGTATGGGTTAACCTTTTGAAGAATTGCCAGACTTTCCCAAAGTTACTACACCATTTTCCATTCTCACCAGCAGTGTATGAGGGTTCCCGTCTTTCTTCCTCCTTGCCAACACTTAATTGTTTTTGTCTCTTTGATTATAACTTTTATAGACTTTAGGTAAGTCTTGGCTCTTGTTGACAGGTGCTTTGTAAATATGGCAAACTATGTGTGATGTTTTTCCTGGTACTTTTCTGGTTGCCTAAGTGCTGCACTAACTTTTGGGTGGAACACTTACAGCATCGGCAAATGGGAGAGTTAATTCTTTGAATTGTTATGAGTGATAGCACTTACTGGCTAAAGTTAGTATGGGTATGAAGGCCTCGTGTTGCTCTTTAGAAACATTTTTCACATGTAGTTTGTCTCACTGATAGTTGATAGAGTTAAAAGGGATACTGTTAGTGTATTACCCTGTTTAGGGAAAGTTTATATATAAAACTTTGTCAGTAATACATACTACCTGAAATTGTGGTTGGTTTGGTCAAAAAAGTTAAAATTAAGAGTTTCATTTTTCCCCCATCACTGCCTTGTTACTTTGAATACCCAAATGCAATTGAATGCATTCTCAAGGGGATGTTATTGCTCCCAAAGTGGTGAAATTTGTGTGTGTGTGTGTGTGTGTGTGTGTGTAGGATGGTAAAAAAGTCTTAGCCATCACATGGCTTGTGGGTATAGTATATAAATTATTTCTGTAATACTGAAATTTCATGATTTAGGGACAATTTAGCAGGGGCACATCATTTCCTTAAAGGGGTGGCAGTGAAAAATAATTTGAGAAATACTTCTCTAATGCATAAAATAGAGATGCTAGAATATAACATTATTAGAAATTATTTAGTCACAGTTAATTCTCCAGTGTTTAACATACACACACACACACACACACACACACACACACGGGTGAAAAAAATTTTACTGAATAAATGAGTGCCTACTATGTGCCAAGCACTTTATTATGTAGTAGAGTTAAGAAAAGGAAAGAAAAGAAAGGGAAAGGAAAAGAGCTTTTGCTTTTCTTGGTAGACGTCTGTTTTTAATTAGAGAGTCTCACTTTGTTGCCCTCAGTAGAGTGCGGTGGTGTCACAACTCATAGCAACCTCTAGCTCTTGGGCTTAGGCAATTCTCAGCCTCCCGAGTAGCTGTGACTACAGGGGCCCGCCACAATGCCCAGCTATTTTTTTATTGCAATTTGGCCAGGTCCGGGTACGAACCCGCCACCCTCAGTATATGGGGCCAGGGCCCTACCCACTGAGCCACCTTTCTTGGTAGAAGTCTCAACAGAGACTTGACCCACTCTTCCAGGCAACATTGGTAACATTTAGTTATTTATCCAACTTGAGTGTGTTTAGAACCATTAGGTTGCTTGTTTGCAATGCAGCTTCTAAAACCTGGTTCTGGCGATCTGATGGGGGTAGACTAAGGATCTTGTTTTAGGACACACTGCTTTATTTATTTATTTATTTATTAAAAGATTGACTGTGTCATCAAGTTTATTACACAATTTTCAACCTATCAGAAAGACAAATCACCGACAGCAAGGGGACAGGACCTTAGCCTTTAAGACACACTGCTTTAAATGGTGGCAATAGAAAAATTTCAAGGGAAAAACCCTGGTCTAACTTTGTAGACATTAACTCATTAAGCCGTCACCTTAATAATCCCTTTTCTAGCAGCCTAGAAATAAATTCAACCATGGATTAGAACTCCTTTTTCTTTCCTAACTAAACTGTCACCCTCCTATCTTTCTTTCTTTCTTTCTTTTTTTTTTTTTTTTTTTTTTAATTAAATCATAGCTGTGTACACTAGTGCAATTATGGGGCACCATACACTGGTTTTATAGACCGTTCGACACATTTTCATCACACTGGTTAACATAGCCTTCCTGGCGTTTTCTTATGTTAAAACATTTACATTCTGCATTTACTAAGTTTCACCTCCTATCTTTCTTATGTTCTCTTTATATATATTTTATTTAGGAGCTTCTTTTGTAGCTATTTTGGGTCATGGAACACCTTTACACTACTGCTGTTCAGAATAAAAGGTAGTAAGCTTTGTCTTAACTGGTCACAGAGTATTTTGTTAAATCCTGGGTGTTACAGGTGAATGGATAGAGTCAAGTCAGAGGGACTTGAAGAGGACAGCAAGCACATTATCTGGGACTGACGAATAAAAAGGACCTTGAATGTTTAACTTGGAAAAGAACACACACTGGGCATTGTTCAAGTATAGGCTAACCCATCAGTCACTGAAGTTGTAGAGCTGAATGTCAAAACTTCAGTACTTAACAGGGTCAGACAGGTAACTTGCTGAGGGAATGGGTCGGATAATATACAGTTGGTGATGGACAGGAGGGTCCCTGTGATACACGGTTGGGGGGGGAGGGAGGTTAAGGAGGTGTGTATAATGGGGGTAGCTACCCAATAGCTCCAGCTGAATCAGAAAGAACCGTGAATTAAAATCAGACCTAATTTCTCAAGAGAAGGGAGATACCTGTATTTTTATGTAAATTCTACTCAAGTTATTTTTTTAATGTTGGACAGCCAGTTAAACAAAAATAATAAAGATAAAATTGCGGACACAAACGAACATTTTGTGCATACTACCAGTTTGCATATGAAACTTTGACTAGTTAACTCATAAATCTTTTCAAATTCTGAAATTCCGTGATTGAGGTAGATAGTTCATGAACAGAAATTTATAAAGACCTATACCTTGGCAGAAAGATTGGAAAGTGAAATAGAATTTGGAGGCAGGGTTGTATAATTTCAAGACTACTTTTGTGAGTTGTTGGTTGGAATTAGTTCATCTCAAAGTAAGATTCATGGTTCAGTGCCTCTTCTCTCATCTCTAAATTTTTAGGAAGCCCGGGACCCCTTTCCAACTAGGTAACCTGGCACGGAAGGTGTCTGGCAGATGAGCAAGTGAGACTGTTCACAGCATTTTGTTTAATGAAAATTTTAGAAAGGCTACAAATATATTTTTCCCTAGAATAGACTCACTGGATCTTTTTTTACTCTCAAAAGAAAAGTTAAACTAATATGAGCAGAACCCTCAACCCAATTAAGTAGTGATTTTTTTTTTTGGAGGGAAGGAAGGAGACAGAATCTTGCTCTGTTTCCTTAGCTCACAGCAACCTCAAACTCCTGAGCTCAAGCTATCCTTCCACCTTAGCCTCCCAGAGTGTTTGTGTTATAGGCATGAGCTATAGTGATTTTTATTCCTCCCACCATTAATTAATATATCAAATGTAATATATTAGATTTGGGGCCATAGAATATGAATTATAAGTTCAAGAGCACTGGGCATCAGAAAAAGTAAATTCCTTAACTTCATTTTCTTATTATACAATTAGTTGTTTGTATATCTAAGCTTAATTCAGCTTTTAAAGTTTTATGCACTGTAATACAATGTAATACTTTTCTTATAACAACAATATTACCCGTCTCTAGTTCCTGAAATAAGAATTTGGAGTGTCATAAGAAAGACTGTTTATTTGTTCCTGCCTTTGACATGTAAACTTGCTTTATTTATGGCCTTTATGGTCTTTCTTGAGATACTTAAACCACAAGAATGTCCCTTTTGAATTAACTAATCTGTGGGTAACTGATGTTGAAGAAGTGGTATTTACACTATGGCCTATTCTAATAAAACCTTTTTTTCAAGTTGAGATGGCTCCTGCGACTACATCTGAAATGCCTGTGCAGTGTTGACTGAGTTTGTCACCAGTGAGTTTCCCTCAAACAGCGAAGTCCTATGGGACCAATATCAATCCCTGGTCAGCAAGAGGTTGTATAAATACCTGATGCACACACTCCAGAGGAGAGGAAGGAGGAGAATTTAAGTGTTTGGCCCCAGATATGAACTTCTCCTGTTTTTGTTTTAGGGTAATTAATGTTTCCTTAAATTGAGCTGAGCTTTGGGCTCTTGTGCTTCTGGCTTTCGGTTCTGAATCTGCACTCTTTAGCCATGGGCTAGGGTCCAGGAAAGGAATTTGTATTTCACGTCATCCCCAAATGAATGAAGTAACCTGAGAGCAGTGCTTTCTTAAGCTTGGACTTGAGACTAGAGAGTGGATTATGGAAGGTGAAAATTTTCCCACTAAAATCCTAGTAACTTGGGAAGAATCAGCCTGTGAGAAGTCTCTTATTACAGCTTCATGACTTCCATTCTAAGAGATGCTGTTGGGTTTTGTGGTGGCGTTTGTTTCTAGGTTTTCTGGTTGAATGTCTGTGTTATAAAGTGGTCTTGTCCCTTGTCTGCCATTCTGCCTTCTCCGTCTCCCCCTTCCCCCTTGGCCTCCCAAATTAGATACATTCCCCCTCTGCTCCCAGACGTCTCCATCTCCTCGTCCCCTGACAGAGCAATCATTTATCAAGTTTCACGCGTTGTCGGGAGGGGGCCCCCGGGGACTGGGGTTTGTTTCGTCCCTTTGTTGGAACTCCACAGGATCGTCCAGCTTAGTCTCCAGCCAACTGCTGAGAGTTGCTGGACTCCAGGAGCTAATGTTAAAGGGGCCACTTTTCATCTACTTGCTGCTACTTCAACATTTTTTATTTTAAATTCCAGCTTATTGGAACTGTAATTATCCTGTACTTGCATAGCATAACTTTTTCTTGACATGTATGTGATCGTATGATATTTCTTTTCCATTACAAGTTTTTTCTTCCATATCTAGTCATTGAAGACCTGGAAGTGGATTTTTATTATCTTTGTTATTCTTTGTCCATTCTTTATACTTTCTTCATTTCTACTGCACCCCTCTCCGGATGATGGATTATTATATTTAGTAAGTAGAAGTTCCTGCTTTCATAAGACAACTTTCTGGAGATATTTTGACTTATCAAGATGTCCTTGTTCACTATCAGCAGAAATATCTGACCAGAATAGGGATTAAAAAAAGATGTAAAAATGTGTCAAACTTAAAAGGGCAAGGTGAATGTTAACTGCTTTGCTCTGGGGATTATGTAACTTTTCTGTAAGTGCCTAAAAGGTAAAAGAAAGAATGTTCTTAGACATAATGTATTAGTATGAATTTTAGCTGGTGTTGACTATGAATTTGAAAGATGAATGTTGTTTACTGTAATTTAGTAGTTTAAAAGGACAAAGTTTATTTTGTAAAGTGATAGAAAGGAAACTGTAGTACTAGTGAGAGGTTCCCTCCCATGATCCTGGAATATTTCCTTCCAATATTTTACAATGAAAATTTTCAAATGAACAGAAAAGTTGAAAGGATTGTACATTATATTTTGGGCTTAAAAAAAGCGCATCCGTACTAAGCTGAATAAAACATGCAGTAATGTCACAGTGTACTGTAAAATTATGCTTGGAAGCAAAGTAATAACAAAAATGCCCCATCTGACATGTGTTACAAACAGTCTGAATGCTAAGATGAGCCTGTTTTAACCCAAGCATGGCTTATCTTGTGTTGTAGACAAGCTGAGCCCAGAACCTAAAGTTGTACAGTGTTGGAACTGGAGTTTAGTGGGGGAAATGTTCTCCCTCCTTATGAGGTACTTTAGGTTGAAAATATTTAGTCACTTTGACCAGATTTGCCAAATGAAAAGTAGTTGATAATAAGAGTAAATTATTGTGAGTGCTATGATTTGATTCCTGTATATAGAGAATCCTTTAAAAACAAGTTATTGAGGGCAGCGCCTGTGGCTCAAAGGAGTAGGAAACGGGCCCTATATGCCGGAGGTGGTGGGTTCAAGCCCAGCCCCAGCCAAAAACTGCAAAACAAACAAACAAAAATGTTTTGTTTTATGTTATTGACTTTTAACATAAAAATGAGCCAAAATTGCTTTCCCATAAAATAGGTTCTTATTAATTGGGATGATTTTTGGCTAAAACACTTTCCGGGCATTGTTTGTTACTGATTTTTTGGTAACAAAATTGTACATTGCTAAGAAAAAAGATTTTTTCTTATATTAACAGTAGTATTATAATATCATTGATACTTAGCCCTATATCTTTTCTTTGCGACAGAGTCTCACTTTGTCACCCTTGGTAGAGTGCCATGGCGTTATAGCTGACAGCAACCTCAAACTCCTGGGCTCAAGCTATTGTTTTGTCCCGAGTAGGAGTAGGTGGGACTACCGGCGTCCAGCTATTTTCTAGAGAGGAGGTCTCACACTTGCTGAGGCTGGCCTCAAACCTACGAGCTCAGGCAATTCATCTGCCTCCCAGAGTGCCAGGATTACAGGCGTGAGCCACTGCACCTGGCCTACTTAGCCCTATTTCATGTTAAGAATATAAAAGCAAAAAGTCTTTGCATTAATTTTTTTGAAAATCTTGTACTTGAAAACAGTACTTGGCAGGTACTGTTCTAGCTATGAGTAAAATTTACAAAATCCTTTTGGATCTTAAGTTCTTTTGGGGGTGGTGGTGGGAAGAAATACAACCATTTTCTGAACACTCTACATAGAAGTGTTAACAGGTTTTTTCCTATACAGGGTCAGATATGAAATATTTTAGACTTTGTGTGCCAGATAATTTCTATTGCAATTACTTAAGCTTTGCTACAGACGTGAATGGACAAGGCTGTGTTTCAATACAACTTTATTTATACTAATACAGTTATAGTTTACATATTCTGGTTTACTGACTTCCTTTCTGAGGTGTATAAAAACAGACATTAGACCATATAAATATATTTTAAAATGTTTGTGTAACAAAAGATACCATCAAATCAACGAACAAGTAAGAGATTTAAGGAAACAGTATTGGCAAAGTAGATGACAAAGAGTTAACACTAGAATATCGTATTATAGTATTAAACACCCCAGTGGAACAATAGGGGAAGGATACAAGTCACAAAAGAATTAGTGGCTAGAAAACTACTGTATCTTAAAAGATTGACTGGCAAAAATTATGAGGTAATATCTATTATTGGAAAAGAAAAATGTACTTCAAAACAGTATTAATGGAAAAAGGGATTGGTGGTGCCTTTTTGAAAAATAATCTGCTAACACCTACAAAATAAAGAATACATAAATATGTGTGCTCTCTTTGTACTGTCATTCCTGGAATTGTAGCCCACAGATGCAAAACAGCCAGCATGTAGTGGAGCATGCACAGGGAAGTTCATTGCAGCATGGTTTCAAGCAGCATAAATCAGAAAACAAAGTGAACCCTGTTATCAGGGAAGTAGATACATATGTTACCTGCACAGGGTAGAATATTAGCTAGCCTTTAAAAATAATGAAATGGGGTGGCACCCATAGCTCAGTGGGTAGGGCCACATACACCCAGGCTGGTGGGTTCGAACCCAGCCTGGGCCAGCTAAAACAACAATGACAACTGTAACAACAACAACAACAAAAATAGCCAGGTGTTGTGGTGGGCACTTGTAGTCCCAGCTACTTGGGAGGTTGAGGCAAGAGAATTGCTTGAGCCCAAGAATTTGAGGTAACTGTTAGCTGTGACGCTACAGCACTGTTCCGAGGGCGAGAGCTTGAGACTCTGTCTCAAAAATAAAATATGAAATGGAACCATCCCATTTGACTTGGAGGGATTTGTACAAGATAGTGAAGAAAACATTATGCAGAAGTATAGGTATTCTTCCTGTTGGAAAAGGCCTACTTTTAATATGTTTATGGTGCGTCTGCATGTACATATGTGTGTATGAATTGTGTATGTGATTCTATTGAGGAAAAACAAGAAAAGATACATAGATTTGCTAACATGGAGAGTTACTGAAGTAGGAAGTAAAGAAAAGGAAAAACTGTGTATGTAAAAACCCCAGAATGAAGAGTGTGATTGCCCTCTTGAATCTGTATAAAACTGTGCATAAGTATCTTATCTATATTCACATTTTTAGAAAAAGAAATACTCTGAAAGTTTAGTGATTTGTCAAAGTACAAGCTTGTGCTTGATATTATAAAATATGCTTCCTTTTTTGTATATCTCTGATTGTCCTCTTTTTTGTTTTGTTGACTGAAAAATTGAAATTGCTTCTCTTGTTTTTATGGCACAAGAAATTTATGGAAAACACTGAAAGTGCCTCAGAAAAATGACAACACTGGGGTTTCACTAGTAACTGATGGAAGTGAATTTGAATTGAATTCAGTTCTGTCCTTGTCCTTATACATTATTATTATTATTATTATTATTTCTTTTCCTTTTTTTTTTTGAGACAGAGTCCCACTGTGTCACCCTCGGTAGAGTACTGTGGTATCACAGCTCACAGCAACCTCCAATTCTTGGGCTTAAGTAATTCTCTTGCCTCAGTCGCCCAAGTAGCTGGGACTACAGGTGCCTGCCATAATTCCTGGCTTTTTTTTTCTCTTGTTGTTGTTATTGTTGTTTTGGCAGGCCTGGGCTGGATTCAAACCCAGCAGCTCCAATGTATCTGCCTGGTGCCTTAGCCGCTGAGATATGGGTTCCAAGCCTATATTATTATATATATATATATTTATTTTTTTGAGACAGAGTCTTACTCTGTGGCCTTAGGTAGGGTACTCTGACTGTCATAGCTCACAGCAACCTCAAGTTCTTAGGCTTGAGCAATCCTCTTGCCTCACCCTCCAAAGTACCTTGAGACTATAGGCATGTACCACTACGCCTGGCTAGTTTTTCTATTTTTAATAGAGACTCCTGAGTTCAAGCAATCCACCTACCTTGGCCTTCCAGAGTGCTAGGATTACAGGCATGAGCTACTGTGCCTGTTCTGTCCTTACATATTCTATTGTCTACCAACACTGTCTGACCCTTGTCTCCTGATACTCTAGGGCGGTGTGCTGCAAAAAATTTTAAAGACCATTAATTAAATTATTTTCAGAAGAAGTTCAAAGCATGGTAAGTTTTTTTTTTTAACTTTTTTTTTTTTTTTGAGACAGTCTCAAGCTGTTACCCTTGGTAGAGTAGTGTGGCATCACAGCTCACAGCAACCTCAAACTCGTGGGCTTAAGTGATTCTCTTGCCTCAGCCTGCCAAGTAGTTGGGACTACAGGTGCCTGCCATTACACCTGGCTATTTTTGTTGTTGTTGTAGTTGTCATTGTTTAGCAGGCCCCTGTTGGGTTCAAACCTGCCAGCTCTTGGTGTATGTGGCTGGTGCCCTAGCCACTGAGCCATAGGTGCTGAGCCTTAACTCATTTTTTTTCTTTTTTTTTTGAAAATTTTTGGCCGGGGCCAGGTTTGAACGCCCCCACCTCCCGTATATGTGGCCGACGCCCTACTCCATGAGCCACAGGCGCTGCCCGCTTAACTCATTTTTTTGATCAACTTAGTGTGCCATAGAAATTCAAGTGTGCTGTGAGATTAAAAAAAAAAAAAAAAAAAAAAAAAAGTTGAAAAACACCGCTTTAGGGCTTCTCTATTGATTTTTTGATCTGGTACCTAATCCTGTGTGAAATGTAGTTTTACTTGTGAAGAAATGAGAGGGAAGGTTACACAGCAAAGAGATGTAAGATAAAGAAGAAAATTTTTATTTCAGTTGTTTCTCAATAGATTTATTGAGAACAGAAATTTGGTTACCACCTTCTCATCCCCCCCTTTTCCACTCCCTTCTCAACATGACAATTATATAATGTTGGAGACATATCCTGTGTTTTCTGGCACATTTATTTAGTAACTGAGTTTTATTTTCTTTTTTTTTTTGAGATAGAGTCTCACTTTATCACCCTCAGTAGAGTGCTGTAGCGTCATAGCTGACAGCAACCTCCATCTCCTGGACCCAGGCAATTCTCTTGCCTCAACCTCCCGAATAGCTGGGACTACAAGCGCCTGCCATAACGCCCGGCTATTTTTTTTGTTGTTGCAGTTTGCCTGGGACCGGGTTCCACCGCGCCCTCAGTATATGGGACGGGTACCCTATCCAATGAGCCACAGGTGCCGCCCAGTAACTGAGTTTTCAAGGAATTATTAACTTACATCTATATTGTTTAATTCATAGTTATTCAGATGATCATCAGTTCTTATTAACACATTTAGGCAGCAGGTACTGGTTGCTTTTGGGAACCTGTAATGACACTGGATGGTTAGACCTTTCCTGTTGGCACAGAAATGCATATTAATGGAGGAAACAAGTATGAAGTGTAGTTGGATAGTAATCTTACTAGATAGAGCCTCTTAATTTTGTTGATATTTTAGTCTAGTAAATAATAATGTACTGGAAATGTGGCGATTTAAAACCAGTCACTATTATTTGTAGAATAATACATCATTTATTCTAACCTGATGAAAGCTTTCTTTTAAAAAGTTGCCTGGGGAGATTCTTCAGGGATTAAATGGTTTCCCTGTATCTGAATGTTCTTCTTTATGAGGATAATGCCAGAGGGTAAGTTAAGGATAGGTTAGCTAGATGTCTCAGTCCGGGATCTGTGAATAGGTAATATATTTTCCTGTTATTATATAGGTAATATAATTTCCCCAAGTAATGTATTTCTAAGTTGAAGAAATTTACATGGGAGGATGATTTAGGTGGTAAATAATTGTTTGGGTAAAGTCCTTTATGAAGCTAAACTTAATATGATTGACATTTTAATTCACCTTGAAATAAGAATTTTATAGAAAATATTGAAATATAAAGTTATATAAGAAGGTCATGCCAAGTCATTGTCTCTGCAGGCAGACCTGTTGACCTCATTTTCAGTGAACATCTTCTACCTAGAATCAAATTCTCATCTCTTTAAAATTATACAAATTCGGGAAGTTGATTGTATTATTGAAGGCTTTACCTATCTTGAATTTAGAAGAAGATGCAAGGAGGTAAAGATAGAAAAAAAATCCCAAAACAAGAGTTCATTATACTAGGAGAGTTCTGTGTAAAGTTTTAAAATTAGATTCCCCTTAAATTTACTTTGGTGCTCAAGTGATCTGTGGTGAGGAAAGCTTGTTAAAAATGCACATCACTGTGTCTCATCTGAGATATTTTGATCTGGTAGGAGACTTGTCAAATTGCATTTTAATAAGCACCCCATGCATGATGAATTCAGGTCCACAGACTACACATTAGGAAATAATTTCTCTTGGCTGGGCACTGGCCACATGCTCTGGGGCTGTTAATTTGAACCTGGCCAGGGACTGTTAAACAAACAAACAAGAAAATGCCCAGGTGTTACGACGTGTGCCTGTAGTCCCAGCTACTAGGGATGCTGAGGCTAGAGAATTGCTTGAGCCCAAGAGTTTGAGGTTGCTGTGAGCTATGATGCTGTGGCACTCTTTACCCAGGGTGACAAAGTGAGACTCTGTCTCAATAAAAAAAAGAGAGAGAAATAATTTCTCTTAAACACTGCTAAAATCAATGTCTTTATGTTTTAGTATGAGCCTTTTATTTATTTATTTATTTTTATTATTATCATTATTATTATTTTTTCAGAGACAGTTTTACTTTGTCACCCTCGGTAGAGTGCTGTAGTATTATAGCTCACAGCAACCTCCAGCTCTTGGGCTTAGGCGATTCTCTTGCCTCACCCTCCCGAGTAGCTGGGACTACAGGTGCCCACCACAAGGCCTGGCTTTTTTTTTTGTTGTTGTTGTTGTTGGTGGTGGTGTTTAGCCAGTGTCTCTGTATATGGGGCCAGTGCCCTACTCACCAAGCCACAAGTGCTTCCCTAGTATGAGCTTTTTAGAAAGGAGGTTGATAAATGAAATGATGCACGCTTGGACTGCAACACAGATTTAATCTAGAGGGACAACTTTCCTGATCATTTTTTAGTATTCTTTCTAGTATATTAAATAAATCTGGGTATTTTAATAATTTTTTGTTAAAAAAATAATTTTTTGATTATAAAAATATAGAAAATGAGCTGCTGCCTTGCCACTTTCAATAGTCAAAGATGGTATTACTTCATTTCTTCAACACTCAGGATTGGATAGCAGAACTTTTTTTCACGTCACTTCTTTTATGATTGTCCCTTACATTTTTCCATTGGGTCTTAGAATTTTTTTCAAGCTCCTTATGTACCAGACAGCCATGTGTCCTGTGTTGGCAATGTTTTACTTACTGGTGTTTGTCTCTTTATTTTATTTTGGAGGCCTTTCAAGGCTGCTTCTTTGGATGGAATGCTTAGATTCTAAGTCTTAGACCTTTTTTATTTCAGTATCATTAGTTTTAATTATTTTAATTAATATATTTACTTCATAAAGATTGTGTTCTAATTTACATGTATGTGGTAGAAGATAGGAATCAAACATGTTGTAGATAACCGATTATGCCAGATCATTTACTGATTAACTTTTTTCTATTGATTTTGAAATGCTGCCATGAATATATAGTACATACAGGGCTATTGCATCAATCTCCTTTTTTTTTTGTGTGTGTGTGTGTGTGTGTGTGTGTGTGTGTGTGTTTTGTTGTATTTTTGGTCCCTCAGTTGCCCTGGTGTCATATCTCACAGCAACCTCAAACGCCTGGGCTCAAGCAATCTTCTTGTCTAAGACTCCTGAGTAGCGGGACCTAAAGGCCTCCACCACAACACCATGCAAGTTTTTCTGTTTTTAATAGATATGGGGGGGGTCTCGTTTTGCTGATACTGGTCTCAGTCTCCTGAGCTCAAACAATCCGTCCACCTTGGCCTCACTGACGGCTAGGATTACAGGTGTGAGTCACCATGCCCTGCCTCCACCATCCTAATTTAATTATAATTACTTTATATCACAGGCTTTCATACCATGTAATAGTCAACCGATGTTATTCTTTGCATAAGGTAGTCATATTTTCATAAGTGAATGTTAATGGAATTTATAAACAAGTTTAAAAATTACTAGTGTTTAATAGTTACTCATATGTTTCCATAGAGTCATTCATTGTTGCCTAATGACTGAATGGGTCATAGGTATTAATGCGATTTTGCTGATATTTTGCTCATATGTTTTCTTTCTCCTCTTCCTCCTCCATCTCCTCCTCTCCCTCCTGTTTTTCCTCCCCTCCCCCTCCCTTTTCTTATTCTCCCTCTTCTCTCCAAATGCTCTCATTAAGTGTGTTATTTTTTAAACTTTATCTTAAAAAGTTCTTTCTCAAAAATGGAACCTCTTTTTCACTCTTTAATTGGGTTCCATTTCTTCTTTTTTTAGACAGTCGCAAGCTGTCATCCTGGGTAGAGTGCTGTGGTGTTACAGCTCACAGCAACCTCCAACTCTTGGGCTTAAGCTATTCTCTTGGCTCAGCCTGCAAGTAGCTGGGACTACAGGTGCCTGCCAGAACGCCTGGCTATTTTTTCTTTCGGGGGGGGGGGGGGAGGTTGTAGTTGTCATTGTTGTTTGGTGGGCCTTGGCTGGATTCAAACCCATCAGCTCCTGTCTATGTGGCTGGTGCCCTAGCCACTTGAGCTACAGGCGCCGAACCTGGGCTTCATTTCTTTTCTCTTTCTTTAAAAATTTTATTTTTCCTCTAGAGAAATCACGATAGAGGCTCTGTTTATTTTCTGTGCAGTCTTGCTAGTGTTATGTATTTCTTTGTACTATCTGCCTCTGAGCTTCCTGCCTTCTAGCTTGTTTTCTTTAAAACAAACAAACAAAAAAACCCCACAAAAATACGAACCAAACTTTTCATCCAACCATTCTGCATTTCTTTGTATTCGTAATGCAGAAGAAGAAAAGGCATGTAGAAAGTTGAACATCAAGTTAGAACTGGTATTGCTTTTAGGTAAGTTTTACATATTTAATTTTACCACTTGGTGATGTTCTGGTTAATTTCTATATTACAGTTTTGTTTGGGTGTAACTTGTTAGTAATTGTAATCATATTTACATAGTTTTATTATCTTTGAAATTAATCTTAGAAGATTCAGAAAGGAATAAAGGGCAGAATCCCTTTAAGCAACTGGAATCTTATAGTGGCTCCCTGAGAGCTGAGGACAGATGGTGGAAAGACACCAACAGGGAGGAGCCAAGATCATGTTCAGTCCCAAGTGTTTACTCATCTCTAATTCTGACCCAGAAGAGAAAAAAAGACCTTTCTGCTTAAAGAGACTTTTCAACAGCTCTTTTGAGTCCTGGCTTAGCAGCTTAAATTCTCAGAAGTAAGTAGTGAGGAGTATCTTTTCTCTGCAGCACAGCCCTCCTCTTGCCTGTTCTATGCACCTCTGTTTTCTTTAGGGTGACTTGTGGGTGACTCCCTGCTGCTCCCAGCCTCCTTCCTGATTTAGCCCACATCATCTTTTTAGGCCATCTTCTTAGGTATTTAGGGGTCGTATAACCTCTAAGATAGGAGGCTCTTGGCTGACATACTGTGTATGGGAGGAAAGATACAGAAGTTGATTAAGGCATAGAGATTCGGACCAGGAAAATATTGTGAAATATGGGACAGAACAAAAGCATTACAATATTGTAAACAAATAGAATTTGATGACTGAAAGCAGGGTGATCTGGATAGTTCACATTCTTTTTTGATCCACTAAAAGATTAGTTAAACTTATCCACAGGCTTCAAAACTACTTCCAGGTATTTGCACGTACAAGCACACATACACACTTCGATGGTGCTTTTGTAAGGACCAGTGGTGTACACCCCTGTCTCTGGTGAGATGGTCTCCTATGGAGCTGAGTTCAGTCCAGCCTTCCTGTCACTTTTTCTCTTTTAGGCCCTGGTGGTTTCTTTTCATATCATAGTCTACTCCATAGTTGATGGCAGACAGCAAAATTTGCTGGATAATACCTATGGTGTTAGCTGGCATCTGAAGCACCAGGTGATACATATGTGACTAAGTGTGTCTTTTGGGTTATTAAAGCTGGTAAAGAGCACTTAAAAATAGCTTTGATTAAATTACCGCCATCACTTTCATAAGATTTCCCATACAAGAAGTATTAAAATGAAAAATAGTATTAGGTTGTTTCAAATGTTTTGTCCGTTTTAATGTCATGTGTTTTTGTAGCTCCATATCTCAATAAATATTTATTCTACTGTGTCGTGGTATATACTGATCGATGGAGAATTTTGTACTCTATACATTGATGTTGTTCATTTTTTTCTACTTTTAATTTTTTTTATTCTTTTCAGCCTATTA
>CAUYPK010136757.1:0-21785 GCA_963574355.1 Loris lydekkerianus | reverse complement strand
CAGGTAAGGCCTTTCCGGTTTGCAGTCTCACTGCTGCTTGTACTCACGGTTGCCAGCGTGATTAGGTTGATTGAACACACGCAGCCACTTGCCAGTTTTCCACTGTTTTTGTCTTCCTCCTGGGGTCCAGAAGTCCCTTGCTTGCTCTCTGTATCCTCAAAGGGATGATCGTAGGCAGGTCCCACCGGCCAGAGATGTCTGGAGTCTTGTCTCCCCAGATTCGCCAAGCCCAGTTACAGGGAAGCTGTTACTCAGCCGCCATCTTTAATCCACTATTCTCTTATTAATATTCAGTATGGGCATTTTTCAAAAGATCCCCAGCTGATTTGTATACTGGTGAGAGTGTACAAAGTATTAGTTTAAAGGGTATATTTATGGTGATCTCTTGAATTTTTCATGTGTTCTAGCAATATAGGGGATCCACCTCAAGGTTTCATGGTCACTAAAGTTTTAGTGAAAGCAGAAAGGACCTTGAGATATCTGTCAACTTATGATCTTAGACGGAGAAGCTATAATTGAAAGTGGGGACAATGTCTTCTTAATAATAAGTGTAAATCATTTTGAATCTTTCAAAGCACTGGATGTATTACGAAATTTAGGACACTAAAGAAAATAACCAAGCTATGGCCCTACTGGGATGAGCAAGTGGAGAAAGTCTGAAGTGGGGACCTGGGAATCTTAATTTTTTTGTAACTCTCTAGGTATTTTAGTATGATTTGAAGATCCCTCTTGAAGTTAGAGATATCTGTAACCTTTTAATGGGCATGAGTTCAACCTTCATATAGTAATATGGGCATTTAAGTTTTTAAAATATACAAGTCTAGCTGTGCTTGAGAGTGCTGGTTTAGGAAAATCACAGGTCTCAAGAACACCTTGGAGGGGGCCTCCTTACTTAGGGTGTTGACTTGCAATTGTCTTGAACTCGTTATCCCAGTTGGGCCGGCCATACAAGGTCTTTTGTTTCAGGCCTGTGATCACATCTTTCTCCTCATCATGATGCACAGCAAAATGATTGGCCTGTAGGAAAGAACACAAATTTAGAAAAAGGAGGCATGCTGTAAAAACACGTACAGATGTATTTACCTAATTCACAGATCAAACTCTTACTCCCCTTTCTAACTGAGGAACTTTGCAGGAGGCTTTGTTCCTCAATTTTTACCAAAAGATAAACCAAGATGAAAAGCAATTTACAATCTAGAAGGGGAGTCTGTGAAGTATGCATATAAATAATTTGATATGTAGAACAGTGTGTGATGGGTGCCATGGGAGAGGCACAAACATTCTATTGAGAATGAAGAAAGAAGGTGGAACGGGAGGATTTTGAGCCAGGCACAGAAGTGTGTGGCTAGTGTCTCACTGTTTTCCTCTCTGCTCTATCTTTGACTTTTTCTCTTCACCACAAAACACTCCCACTCCTTGGGGTAAATCACTAAGAACTGAAACCATTACAGACTAAAATGCACTGGTATTTTAGGAACACGAAACACCAAATCAAGCCTAAAGCTAGTCCGCATGGGTGCATGTGGGAGCACATGTATAATTCCATAGTTGCAAGTTGTTTTCTGCTATTATTTTAGGGGGCACTCACTTTGAGCAACAGGTATTTGTAATAAAAGTAGTAAATTACGTTTTTAAAAACTAAATCAGATTTTAAATTCACTGGCTAGATGATGGGGACAGACGAGGTTAAACAAGGTGGTCACTCTGCTTTAATAATCCGGTAGGAACCAGTTTTGCAAAGAAAAATAATTATTTCTTTGATGCAAATAAATTGCCCATCTGAAAAAAAAGTGCCTGCCTTTCCAAAATGAAAAAAATGTAAAATAAATTATATATTATATACATTATACGGTACTGTTTTTTCCCCCCTGGGTTTCATTTTTATCAAAGGGGTTTTTGTGTGTGTGTTTAAATTGCAGAAGTGGCGTCTTGAAGCCACTTTTCTTGGAGGAGCAATTGTTATGGTCATGTGTCCCTGATCTACATTGCTTACTGTGTTAAGCTTTGGAGAATGTATGATAAACAATATGTCAAAACCTAAATGAGGCGTCGGTCTTCACAGTGACAGGGTGCACAATGCCCAGAGTTGACGAGCCAATATCCATATACAGTCATGGTTTGAATGTGCCCCCTCCAAAATTTAGGCATTGCCAATAGGATAATATTCAAAGGTGAGGCCTTTAAAAGGTGATTAAGGCATAACTCTCATCCTTCATGAATGGGATTAAGGTCAGTATAAAAGAGGTTTCATGTAGCATTCAGCAAGTTTGCCCTCTGTCTCCTACCCTGTGAGGACACAGCATTCCTTCCACACAGAGAATGCAGCCTTCACTGAAAATTCAAACCTGTTAGCACCTGGATCTCAGACTTCGCAGCCTCCAGAAGTGTGAAAAAATAAACTTCTGTTCTTTATAAATTACCCAGTCTCAGGTGTTCTCTTATAGCAGCACAAATACAGAGACTCTTACCTTAGCTACTCACTTGGGAAAGCTTGATGCTGCTTCCGGGTTATGTCATTGTTCGCTTATTTACAGAAATGTTACGCTTCTGGGAATATTAACTCGTTTCAGGGTTTTTATAATCTCCACACTTTCAATATTTGGGGCTAGATAATTGTTTGTTGCGTGGGGCTGTCGTGTTAACTGTAGGATATTTCCATTGCCAGACATCCCAGGATGGGGATTGTGCCCAGTTGAGAACCACTGGTTTATTTTAGTGTAGTAGTCTCCAAACATTTTTGAAGACACACACGCACACACACACACACCACCTTCATTAGAGATATATTCATTTATTTACACGTAATCAGGGACTACTGTACGTTGCTAAGAGTGCAGCCTCTGGAGTATTCTGACCCTGCCACTTGTTAAGTGCCCTTGGGGAAATGACCTAACCTCTTCTGGGCCTGGATTTCTTCATCTATAAATGTAAATAATAATAGTAGCTACCTCATAAGGTGGTAAGAGGATAAAATTAAACCATCTATGTAAGTACTGAGAACAATAAGAACAATCCCTGGCACATTGCATATGCTTAATAACTATAAATGTATTCAGAGTATTATAAAACATGCATAAACATATAAATTAAATGATTTTATGAGTATATATAATAGAAAATATCAATACATATATATACACCAAAGCCTTTAATTTATAGGTACATTTATAAAAATTCTTTATATATGCAAGCATGCTACATATACAGATGCTCCTCAACTTACCATGGGGTTATTCCCTATAAACTCACCATAAATTGAAAATACGGGGTCAAAAATGCATTTGATATACCTAACCTACTGAACATCATAGTTTAGCTTAGCATAGCTTAGCTTAAACATTCTCAGAACACTTACACCGGCCAACAATTAGGCAAAATCATCTAACACAAAACCAATTTTATAATAAAGCTTTGAATATCTAATGTGATTTATTGAATACTGCACTAAAGTACGGTTTCTACTGAATGCATAGTTCTTTCAGTAGTTGAAAAATCATAGGTTGAACCAGGGTAAGTTGGAGACTATCTGTGTGTATATTATATATATATGTGTGTGTGTGTGTGTATGTGTGTGTGTGTGTATACATATACATATATAGAGAGAGAGAGAGACAGAAAGAGAGAGAAAGAGAGAGGGCACTAATTTTTTCCCCATAAGCCGGTGGATCATTTTGTTAACCTTGCTTGAGACCCCCTGGTAGGAGCATTGCTCTAATAATGTCAAAGTTATAGCTTTTATCCCTTCATAGGCCTCTTAGCTTTAAATGTAGACTTAAACATCATGCGGGGACACTGACTGAGAGTGAATGGGCTGGATCACCTCAATCTATTAACTACCCTTAAAAAGAAAACAAACAAACAAACAACAACAACAATAACAAAAAAACCCAGTACACAAGACGCACCAATAACCAAGGGGAAGTTTCAGTAAGCCCCAAACACTATGGAAATACCTAAGACTTGGAATCTTCTCACCTGAGACTCATCCCAGCCAGTGAGATAGATGTTGTAGCTGAGGAAATCTGCATTATCCCTCTGTTGCATCTGGCTCTCCAGCAGCTGCAGCAGGTCTGCAAACCACTCAAAGGCATGTGTGTCCCGGCACAGCCAGTAGAAGTAGATCTGAAACAGGGATGGGTAGTGAAGCAGATTATATTTTATGGGCCTTATCAGCTTTCACAGGCAGAGTTCCGCTGTCTCCCAAACTTTTTCCTAATGCTTGGAATGCCCAGAAACAGGTTTTCAGAAAGTGCTAGACATTTCACAGGCTAGTTCACATAAACCTGCTCTGGTCTTCATACTAGTAGGGCGGTAAATAAATAGTGTGGCCTCAGATATACCCAGCTTAAGAAAAATCTCTTAGCCCACCAGCTTTCCCACTGGATCTGATCTTACTCTCCCAGAATCCCTGACTTCCACTGAACCTCCACTCAGAAAGGCTAATAGAATCTAAATTAATAATGACTGCCCCAGGACTTCTTCCCTGCCTGCTCCTGCCAGACTTGTACAAGTTCCTGGAAAGAAAAATGGTTCTACCCACACCTCCTCTACATAGAAAAGAGGTAAAGGGAGGATGCAAATAAAAGTATTGGGGGATGAAAATGGAATCAATCTCAGTATCAATCACAGACTGATAGAGAAATTTATAACCTCTCAATGGAACATGAAGGAATCATTAAAAATCATTATGAAGTCTGTGAAGACACTGAAAAACACTGTCTACAATATTTTTAAAAGCAGGATATGAGATTATACATACTCAGTATTTCCATGAACAACACTATTAAAACTACCTAAACATGTAGGAAAATGCAAAAAGAAAATGTACAAAAAGGATAGCTATTAGGTTGGGGTCATGAATACTATCTTGCTTTCTTAATTTTCTTTCTTCTGAATTTCCAGTAAAATGAGACAAATACAGTATATTCCGTTCATCAATAGGCCTGCTTATAGAGAAGTATATTGAATTTCTCAAATAGTTCTTTGAAGAAAAGCCTGCCTCTTTTGAACCACCCAAAGCTTTTCTTCACTTCCCATGGTCTCAGGCCTCTCACTTCTTAGAGTGTGGGCTGCTCCAGGCCCTCCGAAACATGAAACAACTTACCTTTTTGAGCCTCAGATTGGTGGCATTATTGCAATATTTGTACCAAACTGACTTGAGGATTGATGCAAAGGGTGTGACTCCAATCCCCGCTCCCACTAACATCACCACCTCATAGCTGAACACATCTTCACTGGCTGTTCCAAAGGGCCCATCAACTGCTATCCTGAAGGGAAGTGGGGGGAGGCAGATATAGTTACAGAGTCATGTTGCTCTTCAGAGTGAGATGTAATGCCCATTATTATCGAAGAAGCACAATATGTCAATTCAAACTGAAGCAGAGTATCTATGGGGCGCTTTCTTCTATGAAATAGTTTTCAGGTAACCAACCTAGTGCCAACATTGGGGTTGCAAATAAGAGAAGGAATTTTGGGCCAACTGACAACATTTGGTAACTCAGCTCAGGTATTTTTTTCATCTCCTCGGCCCTTTTCACACACAACACCCACAAACCCACAAAGCTACACAACCACACCCACACCCAAATAGACACACACATCTGAATCTCTTGCCAGAACATCCCTCACTTGAAATTTCTGCTCACATTGCACAATGAAGTGATAATTTCTACCTCATAGAATGGTGTAGCTTTACTATCTCCATTTTCATTTGTCTATTTATTGAATTATTCAACCAAATTTCAAACTTTTCTCCAGCATCTACTGTGATTCGCAGGTGGGGAAAAAGAGTCAAGGGGAATGATATATGGCTTTTAACCTTAAATAAATTCTGCCAGCTAAAATTTAAGACTATGCTTGGTACACTATAATGTTGTCTTTTAGGGAAATCCTTGACTCTTAACTATTGAAAGGAGTTTGGAATTATTCATTACTAATATTTGATTCCACTGTTTATATTTCACATAAGGTTTATAAAAATGTTCATAAAGACACCACACATTTGAAATGGGGAACACAGAAATAGCTAAATACAGTCTTTGAACCTGCGAGTTTGGTCAGTGACTAGAAGACAAGCTATTTAGTGTCACTTTCCCTGAACTCATATACCTTTAAAATATGCACATTGTACTCACTTAGGTAATTTCCAGGCATCTTGAAACTCCTGCTTATCACAACCACAAGCTTTGAAAAGCCCCTCCGTCCAGTCCCCAACAATGCGGATATGGATGCTAAAGAAGTCTTCTTCAGGGGCAGAAGTCAGTGTGAAAGGGTGCCACTCCAACCTGGACACCTGAGGGCACTTGACAAAAATATATTGTCCCACCTCCATCTTGAATCCCTTCTTCTTCATCTGTAGCTCGATGGTTTTGAAAGGGTGAGTGACCACCTATGGAATAAAACATGTATCTGGAATGCCACTTTTCTTAAATGCTTGCCCTTTTAGTGTTCATATAGATAAAAAGTTGAACTATGACGTCCCACCCAGATCTCCACTTCAGGGCCAACACAGCTATTCCTTTAGCAGATGTGTCTGTCACTGGGAATTACCCTGGGCTGTAGCCCGTGACCAATGATGGGCTGACGAAGGGATACAAAGGCTTAGTCCACTCTCTTTAATGTGGGACAACTCAGCGAGGCCATTCTAACTCCAGTACTCCCTGTAGGATCAGCTGATGCCTCAGTGGCAACCCTACTGTGGGCCAATTTTTCCCTGTTCCCAAACCCGCCTTTCTTACTACCTTTACAGGTTCATCTCCTGAGAACATGTTTCTAGAAACCTTCTGCATGCAGTTCTGTCTCGGTCTTTACCAAAGAATCCAACCTAAGGTATTAACTAATTTTGACTTTTTTTTTTTTCTCTCAGAAGTCAGGAAGGGGCTAAAAATAGAAAAAAAAAAAAGCTAAATTTCCCTGTTTATCCTTCCTGTCTCCCCAGGGGATGAAAGAGGACTGTAGTAGCTGGACAGAAGAAAAAGGAGACTCCATTGGCTAGTTATGTTGTAACATCTCCCAAACCAAACTCAACTGCAGGTCTTTCTTTGTCCCAAATCATCCCTGAAACCTGATTCTACGCATTGTTTGCTCATTTCTCATGAACCATTTATCTCTCCCCAAGCCAGGTCTTACCCATTCATTGCTATCCTCATTATTGATGTACACGAATGTTCACAGAAGCTTTATTGATTACAGAAAAAAAACCCAGAAAACAATCAAAATGTCCATCAACTAGTGAGGTGGCTAATTTTTTAACTGAACGCAATAAAAAAAACAATAAAGATACTGTTTATTGATTGCTAAGATGTCTACAAGAACTTTATATGCATACCTAAAGATAAACCAAGAGACACTAAAAGAAATAAAAATCAATGAAAACCAAATATCAGCTTCCTAAAGTTGATAGACATTGCCAGGCTTTTCTTTTTGCTAGTCGGGCGTTGTGCAAAAGTGGGAAATTATTTCAATAAAAATTATTAAACATTTCCAAAACATAGGATTTCAATGCATCTTATATGATAAAGCTGTAGCCAACTTCCTTTTTGCTATGAAATAAGGAGTTGTAAAGCTTCATTTTGAGAACAAAAAATGAAAATTATGTTGAAAATTGTTTAACCATGTTGCAATTTTGTGTGGTGAAAACAGTTTTTAACCTTACTACAATTTTGCTACCACGGGCACAAATGGGATTTAATTAAAGAAGAAGTATTAGTGAACGGCATTCTCACTGGACTACTTTTGGATAATATCTTGTTTTTTTATGTATGAGAAGAAAATTAATACAATTTTTTTTTAATAGGAAAACATATTTGCCTTATATATTTAAAGGAAATACTTGTCAGGTTTAGTTGTCTCTTGTCCAGTAAGGGAAACTTTGTGGCAGCTGTTTTTGCTGATCTGTGCAATTTTTCTTATAATAACCATATAAATATCACAAAAGGAGAACTTCTGTAGCTTCCTATGTTTCAAGATATCCAATGCCAACTGGGCTAACTTTACTATGACCCACTGTAGAAGCCAAATGAGAAGAACTAGGGTGGAGAACAGGAAGAATTTACATGTTTTGCAAAAACAACCCATGGCAGGCTTTTGGTAAGTACTTTTTGAACTCAGTTGAATTGAATTAAATTTTGATTGATAAAAATAGTCTTGCCTGATATTTCCTGAAATGATAAACAAAGAGTTTCCTTTGTGTGTGTGTGTGTGTGTGTGTGGTTTTTGGCCAGGGCAAGGTTTGAACCCGCCACCTCCAGCATATGGGACCAGCATTCTACCCCTTTGAGCCACAGGCACCGCTCAAGAGTTTCCATTTATATTTATTTAGTTGGAGATTTATTTTTTGTGTGTGATGAGAAATAGCTTTGAGGAGAGTCAGGGAAAACCCACTCTAGATTTGGAGTTAGGAGACGAAATATGAGATGTATTTTAGTTAATAACTTGCCTGAGACTTGGGGCACTTCAATGCTGACATTCTATGATTGCATGTAAAGTACAGAAAAGGAAATAAAAGCAACCTAGAAAACTTTCTCAACCTCAACCAAACCTACTTTGGTTCCCTGGTTCTTTGGGCATCTGAATATTTTAAGACTCAATTTATGCCCTTTTGAACTAATTTCTTTTCCTTCCCCATTCTTGACTAACCATATAATGCCTCTATGCTGTTCCTCTCTACAAATTCTCTCTCACACACACACACACACAGAGAAATAGAAATATTCACATACACAGTCACTTGGCTTCATTTTAACATAGAAAATGGTAACTCTAGTTTCCCCTGTTGAAGGCCAAACTGTTTGATTATCGAGTTAAGTACACTGAAATAAACTGTAGATCTTCTCTCTTCCCTAAGTTTAATCAAAAGAAACTGAGTAAATGATTGCTCTGACCAATGACATAAAGAACTTGGGTAGATTTATCCATTATATAGTTAGATACTGACTACTATTAGAGTAATTCCTAAACCAAGCAATACCTTGGTGATGACCACCTTCTGTTGAGATCGCCAAAACCGCACCAACCTCTCACAGAGATACAGAAACATGGGACCCACTATCCATTTCCAAGTCTGTAATCAGAGCAAAAAAGAAAATGAGAAGTGTTAAGTGATGACAACTAATAAAAGATTTGGAGGGAGAAAAAAATTTAGAAGTCAAATTAATCTTTATACACTTGTTTAAATATTTGACATTAGACAAGAAGATTTCTTTTATAATAGAATGAATGAAAATATCTGAAATTAATGCAAATTTTTTATCTAGTAAAAATGAACAGTCTTTTTAGTCACATTAGGGAACTGTATCTACAGTATGAAACTTTCCAAAGAGGAACTGTCCATAAGAAAGGGATTTCCTCTTAGTGTCACAACTGCAATTGCAATAACCCTACAACAAAGCAAGGTTGGTTTCAGAATTAACTTTCCCTAAAGTGTAGCATTTCAGCAACACAATATTTAATGAAACACTGCAATTGCTTTTTCTTAGCCATGTAGTTCGAGTTTAATCTTTTGCAAGATGACAAATTTTGTGTGAGAGTTTGGTTGTTTCTCTAATAATCCAGTAAATTCCAGGAGCTATGCAATGTGCTTGATGAATGGGGACAAATGAAAAGATTTTCAGATTTCTCTAGATACCCCTCTGGTCAGAACATGCAGTGCTTCCAAACCCTGGGATTACTCTGTAGCATTGTTGGCTATATGAAAGCATTGAAGCCAAATAGATCTATCTTGCGATTCAGCCAGTTGGGTTCCCAGTTAATTTCCAAAAGTAGTAAAGAATTTTAAAAGGCAATATTGTCTCAAAGATAACTTTCCAGAATGGATTCCATGCCCAAAGGAAAAGAAATCATTTTATCAAAAGGACACTTGCCAGGGACGGTGGCTCACGTCTGTAATTCCAGCAGTGTGGGAGGCTGAGGAGGGAGAATTGCTTGAGCACAGGAGGGAAAATTGCTTGAGACTCCTGAGTGACAGTGAGACCCCGACTCAAAAAAAAAAAAAAAAACCAGCCGGGCGCTGCAGCGAGCATCTGTAATCTCAGTGGCTTCCCTAGGTTGAGGCAGTGGGATGCCCACAGCCCGAGTTTGAGGTTGCAGTGAGCTATGACGTCATTGCACTCTGCTCAGGGCACGGGGTGGGACTTTGTCTCAACAACAACAATGACAACAACAAAAAGCAAAGAAATAAAAATAGAAAATAAGCAAGAAAATTTTTTTTCTTTTCTTTTTTTTTTTTTCACCATACACTAGTTTTATAGACCAGTGACAAATTTTCATCACACTGGTTAACATAGTCTTCCTCGCTTTTTCTTAGTTATTGTGTTAAGACATAAAAAAAACTTGCTTTCAAATGTTTATGCAGCACAATCCACAACTGCAAAGATCAAGCCAAGCGCCCATCAGTTCATGAGCAGATTAACAAAATGTAGTGTGTATATATATGTGTGTGTGTACACACATCATAGAATACTACTCATCCATAAAGAAAGATGACTTAATCCATTTTTCAACAATTTGGATGGAGCTTAAGGCCATTATCTGAGTGAAGTATCTAAAGACTGGAAAAACAAACATCACATTTACTCACTATTAAATTGAAACTTACTGATCAGCACTCAGGTCCACAAAGGGATGTAAAACTCAACAGAAATCACTGAGGTGGGAGGGAGGAGGAGAAGAAGGGTGAAATCATATTTAATGTGTACAATAAACACTATCTGGGTGATGCACACACTTAGAACCCTAACTCAAGTGGTACAAAAATAATCCGTGTAAACAAAATAATTTGTACCCCATAAGATTCTGAAAGAAATAAATAAAATTTATATCAAATTAAATGTAAAAAAAACAAGAGAGTGCTTCTCATAGTCTTACATATGATCTTTCCACTAAATTAATTTTTTAGGAAACTGTTGGAAGTTGACAGTCCCTGAATGTCCCCATTTCTAGCCAAACTTATGCTGCTGGCTTTGTATTCATGGGGCAGGCATTTAAAAGAGTTTCACATCATCTGTCTATTTTCTATATATCAACATGGGCCCCAGTGAATGGAACCAGATTTGGATATTGTCTCTAATATTCCAAGAAACTCGGAAGCTCCTTTAAAGTGGATGCCTATCAAAGTAGGAGTACTTTGAGTCCAGGTGTCATCAAAGAAATGTGCTGTGTCCAGCCACAAAAGGATTAGTAATACAGTTCCTTTTTTATCCTTTCTAGTGATGTTTGCATGTCGAAGGAGCAGTTCAATGATGTGTCTCATTACTTTCATTAATGAGAAAGGATGATTAATCAGAAAGCATTCTGCATCTAGAGAAAGTGTATGGTCATGCTAAGAGAATAGGATAAAATGAAGGAGAAAATGGGATGGGAAATTTGCCTTTATACTATTCTGTGGTTAAGGAAAAATAATAACCCTTTTGGGAATACCAATACAAATGATGATTTTTGTTTAGTTTTATACTGATGGCTAAGGCAACAATCAATTAAGTATACTTTCTGCCAAAGGAGGAAAAGATATGAATATTACATGGCTACCTTCTCACTGTATGGAGCAGTGATGCTGAGAATATACAAAATGGAGCTCTTCAGAACTGCTAAGAGAAAAGAAGTATTTCACCATGTTTTTCCTTGGTCATTCTTGCCACACTACTGCTCTCCACCCCTGACAGTGCAATTGAATATTGGTACCTCACCGCCCAGCCTTCTTTATGCCTCATAGACAGGATTTCCTCGTACCTAATGGCAGTCCTATGTACCACCTCATCAATTTTCTTCCTAGCTCCAAAATCTTATAGAAAGTTGCTTCCTGGCATATGAAAAGGCTGAAGAGGTTTCTAGCACTTTATAAGTGATTTTCTTGAGCTCTCCAGCTTAGTTCAAGGTGGAATTCCTAAATGTCCTTCTAAAAAGCATTAACTGGTATTACCTGGGTCTCTACAAAGGTGTTGAGACAGACTGTGTTATGGTCCATTATTTCACTTTCAAGAAACACAGTTGACAGCATCCTTTCTGATTCAAGGTTCAAGTTGCTGACTTAGTGGTGCTGCTGGGAGGGCTTCATTTGTTTCTGCCTCTGTGGATTTTACATTTCTGGATATTTGTGTATCTCAAAAATTTCATAACAACCCACAAATCATGGCCATCACATCCAGAAGAAAAGAGATGAAACCTCTTGAACTCAGACAGCATTTTAAAAACATTGCTTTTCCAAGTTTTATATCAGGACATTGACAACAAACCAATGGAAAGCTTATTCTTCAAGAAACAATTCTGGCCAGTAAGTGTACCAATAAAGTATACTTAGGTGTTCCATGACATTTGTAATGAATTACTCTATGACATCTCTACATGTTTCTTAGACACAGTTTGAAGACTGTCAGTAAAGAAACTGTAACCACAATAGTGAATAGTACATACCATAGGAGGGTTCCCGGAAAACTCTGGGATCGGGCATTCCTTTATTTTTCCCCATTTTTCTATTTTGTCCTGACAGAATACTGGATTATGGTTTTCCAAACTTCTATCAGTTTGCCCACGTACAATTCGTCTGGAAGAAAAATGTAAGGCTAGAGTTGGACTAATTATTAATAAGAAATTAAGCTTTATTTATAAGGAATTCTAAATATATTTTAAGTATTCTAACGTAAGTCTTATATTTTTCACTTAAAAGTAATACCTTATTAACCCTGCTAAATGGATTAGAACAAATGGAAAGAAAATGTATGATGTTCAGCAATAAAAAAAAAGTACAGTAGCAGAAAAAACATTTACATGTGTCATTATAGAGCATACATCTGGAATCATCAATAGGTGTTCTCTTAAAGGGGGAATTTATGCTTCTGTCTTAAATATGATATTCATTTACAGACAAAAACAGAAAATCTTCAAATCTAACAGGGTGACTTCTAGCCCATACAGTGCCATTATGCAAATTAGAAAAATGTACATCCTCTGTGAGGACAATTCTACACCCCAAAGACTTGGCCAGCACAGCATGACTAACTTTACCCTCCCTGGCCAGGCACCCCTGTATAGAGGACAATGCAGACAATCATACACAGTAGCCTTGAGACTTAACAGAAGTGCTTTATTTGTAGGCTCCAAAGTTGTATAAATTAAACTCGAAGACTGAAATCAGTTTAAGAAGACTTAGCTTTATGGGGATTATCTGTGGCCTGTTAGGAACCAGGCTGCACAGCACGAGGCAAGAGGGCCTGTGTTGAGTGAGGAAAGCTTTACCTTATTTATAGCCATTGCTACTGCCACTGCCTGAGCTCCACCTCCTGTTAGATAAGCAGGGGAATTAGACTCTCATAGAAACGTGAACCATACTGTAAAGTGCGCATGTAAGGGATCTAGGTTGCATGCTCCTTATGAGAATTTACAGCCTGATGATTGAGGTGGAGAGAGAATGCTCTTGAATCATCCTAAAACCATCCTCCCAACCTCTATTTGTGGGGAAATTGTCTTCTGTGAAACCGGTCCCTGGTGCCAAAATGGTTGGTGACTGCTGGGGATTATGATATTCTCACAGACATCAGCACAGATAATGTGTATTTCATAGTGCTCAGAACCCACTCAGTTCAATTTAATAAATATTAATTGAGCCACTACTTACTGAAACATAAGATAATTCTGGATTTATTGATGATGGAGGGAAGAAGGGAGGGATAAAGTATAGTAAGTCATATCCCCGACTTCAACAAATATAAATGACAGGATCTTCAGAATATATAAGACACACAGAAGTCCCTTTGTAGAAGTTTATTTTGGAGACCTAAAATTTATTGTGCTATTTGGTATATTTTGAAAATGTTTTAATTCAAGGTCATTAACCACCCTAAGACTATCCCTCGGTCTTGGGGAAGAGAATTACCATGTATTGTACCAGGCTTGGGAAAAGGTACTATGTACAAATCATCTTAATTAGTCCTCATAACAAGCCTGAGAGGTATATATTATTACCCAAATTTCACACAAGAGGAATAAACTAACACAGAATGGTTTCATGAAAGTAATTCTGTTTTGAGCTCCAGAGGCCTGGGGTTCAAATTTACTCATTTGGTGGCCTCAGACAAATTACTTAACTTCTAAAACAAGTTTCTTCAGCTATAAAATAGGTATAATAGTACCTCATTAAAGATTTATTTTAGTGATCAATTGGTATGATGTATAAAAATGTCTGATACAAAGAGTCCAACATATAACTATTAAAGTTCTTTCTTTTCTATTAAAATTATTAATGCCCAAGTTTTCATGGGAAGTAATTAATCGACAAATAATTTGATTTTCTCCTTGTCTTGGTGCTAGTACCAGGAGTCTAGAAGCCTGCATTCTAATCACAGTTCAGCTGTTCCATGGCCATGAAACTTAGTAACCATCTAACCAGAGTAACTATAAGATTCTCCTCAAATGGAGAATGGGATAAATATATCTCCTCTTTCTGCTCCAAAGCAAGGTGAATATCTGAAAAACCATGCAAATAGAAAGTGAGAGGTGAAGAAATCCCTGTCTTCTCCAGGATTCTCTGAAACAGCTGGATTATGACTAAGTATCATTTAAAGATACTCAATTGCTCTAGCAGATTCAAGAGATTCTTAGTCTCCACTGATTTCTTGGTGCTTAGAAAGAGTTTATCAGGGGTCAGAGTCAGCAAGTAGATTAAAAATGCACACAGTGGTTGCCCAATGGCACCTCTCTTCACCCTTCCCCTTTCACATCCACATCTTGGCCACCTCTAGTCCCATGGGGCTTTGAGTAGAGTGTTTGGAGCTTGAGCTTCTACTTCCTCCACCAATGGTTTTCTGGATCTCTAATGGCCACCGGGGAACTTCCCAGGCCTACCTTTGTATGTGTGTGGTGTGAAACAGCAGGAAATGGAAACTTGGTAGTAAAGAGGATTTCCAACAAGGCAAACTCTCCTAACCACTCCCAACTGTCCAGACATTGTGCATCTCTTAGCATTTATCACAGCCTGGTTTATACTTCCTGGACTACAATTCCAGCTAGGCCACTTACCAGCTGAGTGGCTTGGGCTACATACTTTAACACTTTTAGCTTTAGGTTCCTTGTCTATAATTACTGTCTCCCGGAAATATAGATAATAAGAACATCTGTACATCTTGGAAAGTAAAATAAACATTTCATGTCAAGCCCTAGCACAGACTCTCAGTAGAAGTTAGCTATTACCTTTATTTTTTAAAAAGCAGAGCAATTATATGATATTAGAATTTTGACAGAAGTACCCTGCTAGTGATGCAGGACAGGTGGTGCTAAGACATGCTGCCTTAGTCCTGGCGGTGTTGCTATAGCCGGCGTGGAACCAGTAAGCTGAAGGGTAGGCAAGGGGGTCCTAGGAGACTCCCTTAGCCAGAAGGGCCAGAAAGCTGGGGAGGGGAGACACTGGCATCTTGCTGTCTCCTCCACCTGCACTTCTGACTAGTGAATTTCATGTAAGTTTCCAAGGCCTTAGAGTTCATTGGACACCTGGCTTTAATTGACAAAGACCCCCACCCTAAAAGCAAACATTGAGTTCTGGCAAAATTACCCCCTACCACCATATATACCCCTGAGCAGAGAGCATGGAGACAGACTTCGGGAAGGGAGCAAGAGAGCTTGTTCCCCACCTGAGTTCTCTCTGCCAGGACCTTTGGTTTTTGTAGTTTTTTGTATTCTGTGTTTCTGTGAATAAATCTTGTCTTACCACTAGTCTGTGGTCCTTCAATTCATTCTTCGAGTCCTGAGACCAAGAACCTGAAACACCAGTATCACTAACGTTTCCTGCAGTGCCTAAGATAGGTCCTTATACACAGTAGACAACTAATAAATGATTCTAGGCTTAAATCAAATTGCTTTGAACTATTTAGCAAACATTTTTAACTGATTCATCAGAAACTTCTCTAGTTTATTTGTCTAATTTACTAGTGGTTAAGCCACAGGAGACAGGATTGCAGATATCCAGAACCCTACCAGTGCTCTCAACACTCACAAAGACACTCAGACATGGACACCCATTTCAAGCTTGCTGCATACCCGCACTATTAATAGCAATTAGACCTGTGCAAGAAACTAAAGTGTTGCTGAGTGTTTTCTATTGAACCAAACTCTTCTGTCCTCTTACATTCCCTTAGCAGACAAGCACACACAGGCAACAAGGTCACTATGCTTCTAATAAAGCATCACACCTAGAAGTTGAGGGACATAAAGTCCTTGGCTTCAAAGTTGTTTTTTTTTTTTTTTTTTTGGCTTCAAAGTTTAAACACTCACTCAGCTCCGTGGATGGCAAGACCAATGAAGAAAATCACAAAGAGATGGTGTGTGTACCAAAACACTTCAAAGTAAGACCTCCGGATTGTTTTGGTAGAGGAGGTTATAATTAATATGAGACACAATGTGATGACAATTCCAGTGATGCCTGCCAACCGAGTCACAGCCACGTACAGGCCTCCTTCAGGGTTCTGTAAAATATAAGCACATGCACACATACACATTATTATAGGTTCTCAAATGCAGGACTACCTGTTTATAAAGGGTCTGGTGTATAGAGCAATAGGTATTTTAATTCCACCTTTGGATAATCCTAATCATCTCTCACAGAGAGGCACAGACTTGGGATATGTCTGAATTTTAAAACGTCTTACATGGTTGGGGTGTCATAGCAAATGAGAAGTGATATAACTTAGGTAGTTCTAAGTGAGTATCAAATAAAGGAAAACAATTGACTATAAAATGTCCTAAAAGTGTCTGTAGCTCTAGTTTGCTACATATTCTGGGAATGCCAAACATCTTCAGCTGGGTTACTCAGAAGCAGATCCTGAGATGAGGATTAATGGGCAAGTGACTTAAAAAGGATGAGTTCCAAGAAAAACTGGTAAGGGAATGAATAGGAAAGAGGAATAAGTCAAACAGAGGTATCATCTCAGGAAAAATCTCACAGGGGATAGCTACAGCCTGATTCTGCAGGGGAGCTCTCAACCATAAATTATACCCCAGAATTTATCTTGACTCAAGGAAAGGAAGTTGGGCTTTCATGGCCTCCACCCATCCACTTATTGGCTAAGGGCTACCCAGGGAGAGGTAACAATTCAGGCTCTCCCAGATTTCCGAGTCTGAGTGCAAAGGAACTCTAGTAGCCCCAGGGAGGTCCTCTGAGGAGGAAATATACCTACAGGTCATTTATAATGCAAGCACTCAGAAGGGCAGGGGAGCACAGATTCTGTAAACTGTGATCCAAGGAGATTTGAGCAGAGCATGGCAGTTTGCTCACCTTGTTGCCCTCATATGTCATTAGGTAAGTAATGACCAATGTGAAAGAAAAATTATCCAAAATATTTTAGAAGAAGAATTTCTGTTTTGTTTGATGCAGCTAAATTCTGTAGAATTAATTATATAGAATTAATTAATTAGTTAATTAATTAAGTAGATCAGATAAGTCATTTCAGGCCAATCTGAGGGTAATAAATTTTGCAAAATTAAGGATCTTCTCTAGTGATTTGTTTGTTTGTTTTTTGTTTTTGGCTGGGGCTGGGTTTGAACCCGCCACCTCCAGCATATGGGGCTGGCACCCTACTCCTTTGAGCAACAGATGCCACCCTCTCTCATAATTTTTTATAAACTCAAGAAAGCATGCTTAGATTTAGTGTATAGTAATGTGTTCTAGCCATCTTCCCAAACCACTGGGTGCATCAAGATAACTTGGAGCTTCTCTCTCTGAGTGTAGGAAGTTTCAAGAGCTGAAATGGAAGAAGTCCTTGCTCTTGGTTAACTTCATGACTGCCCCTGGAGAACTACTGAGTTACTCTCAGAGTACCATGTTTCTCAAGGAATGACAATTAGCAGACATAGGCCATCCTTCAGATGCTGTAGGTAAGAAAGGACAAAAGCATCTCTGACAGCTGTCAGTTGGTGGCTGGACTGACACTAACACCCAGGCCAAGGTGTTTTTTACTTCACATAAACAATTTCAACACCAACATCAGACAAGGTTGCCCCGTGACTGTGATAGAATGAATCAAAACAAGACCACAGTGAAATCATGTCTGAGCCCAGACAAGAACATGGATGACTACTGCTTCTTTGCCTATTATATATTTAGCCTGTCCTGTTCCTTCCGCCTCCTAGAAAAATTATTGCATAATCTGAGAACTACCCTAAATTCCTGACCATAACTGATCCAGAAGAAATCTAAGCTTCCCTAAACCATCTAATACAAGCCTAAATCCTATAGCAAATCCCTGTGGGTTTTTTTTTGTTGTTGTTATTGTTGTTTGTTTGTTTATTTGTTAGTTTGTTTTGAGATAGAGTCTCACTTTGTGATCCCGGTAGAGTGCCGTGGCACCTTAGCTCACAGCAACCTCAAATTCTTGGGTTCAAGTGATCCTCTTGCCTCAACCTCCCAAGTAGCTGGGACTAAAGGCACCCACCACAGCGGCTGGCTATTTTTTAGAGACAGAGTCTCCCTCTGGCTTAGGCTAGTCTCGAACCTGTGAGCTCAGGCAATCCACCGGCCTTGGCCTGCTAAATGCTGGAATTACAGGCATGAGCCGCTGTGCCTGACCTTGCAAGTCCCTCTTGACACCCCTCTAAGGTGTGTGTTCTCTTTTGGAGTTGCAAGTAATAAACCTAACCTTTTTGACTAGATGTATGTTCCTAGCTTTCTTTGTCTGGTGGGCATAGTCACTGGTGAGCCTGAGTTACTCTAAGCTCCCTGTACATGCATTCTCATATGTAAACTTAAAGTCCTGGAAAACATCTAGAGACCTCACACACATAGGGTCAAAAATATGGGAGATCTTTTTTCTATACTCAAATTCTTATAACCTACAGACATGTCCCTCTGATGGCTAGCCAAGTTTTGTTGTGTTCTGGCCAAGTAGAGCCCTTCCTGCCCTGAAATCTAGTCTTCAAATTTAACAGCCTAGAAAATATCTGAATCAGAAAATGAGAAGCTTACCTTGATTTTCTCTCGAGCAAAATTTAGATAGCTTTCATTCTTCCTGTCTCCAATTTTAGAGAGTGCTATTGAAAGAGGATCGGAATTGTTGACTCGGGCATTCACACACCACTCCACATTAAATAGATGTGCAATTGTGTGAATTGCTAAAGAGGGCAGAGAAGAGAAAACAGAAGGGTAAAAGGTATGTACAAATCTATTGTAATCTGGGTTTCTGATCACAGCCTCTGACTTTGTCATAAGGGATGACTTAAGACACTTATAAATAAGAACTGGGTCTCCAGAACCAGAGAGGCAAGGCAATTCTAGAAGGCAAGCTTCTCTCTAGTTGTATGATTGTGAGAAAATGACTTGCCTCTCTCGTCTTGGTTTCCTCATTTGTAAAAAGAAGTGTTGAGATAACTTCTCTTAAATACCTAACCAGGAAATCTAGGATTTTACAAAATAGTCTTGGACTCTGAAGGTGTTTAAACGTGTTCTCGTCTCACTCCCCCAAATATATTTTGTGCTGATGCAAGAAAATTCTCATGTAATGAATGCCTAATGGCTAGCCAGTTTGCCTGACTGTGAAATTACCTCCAGAGAAATATGATGAATTTGAATGAATTAATATAAACCTATGGCCATAAGTATGAATCTCCCTCAAAAAAATTTACATTCTTTATTCAACAAAAACCTAAATGATTTACAAATACATACTCCTTACATTGACCCAATGATGTAGGTACTATTAACATCAGCTCAGCTGCCACATGAGGAAACTGGGGAATAATTTGCTTTAAAACTTTTCCAAGGTCACCAAGTTAGGAAATAGTAGAGGTAGGGATCAAATCCAGGAAGTTTGGCACACAAATCTGTGCTTTTAACCAATACATTCTACTAATTTCTAACAAGATTTCCTCATACATTTTTTTGAACTGTTTCATTTGCCACTGCTCAAAAAGCCTGCTTGATCTGCCAGTATAGTGGTTCTCAACCTGTGGGTCACGAGCCCTTTGGGGGTCTCCTGCATATCAGATATTTACATTACGATTCATAACAGTAGCAAAATTACAGTTATGAAGTAGCATCAAAAATAATTTTATGGTTATCACCACAACATGAGGAACCGTATTAACGGGTTGCAGCATTAGGAAGGTTGAGAACCACTGTGCTAGTAGAAGAAAAACCCAGTCAAATGCTTATAATTTAGACTATTTTTACTCAGACTAGGACAGATTCTTTAAGGGCAGAATAACTAGGCAATATATTTCATAGGTTTTCTTTGCAACTTCAAATGTTTTAATCAACTTACCAGTGTGAAGTGCAATCATCCACGCCACCATTTTATGAAAGGTGAGGTTCCTGTCCAATTGTCTTCGAACTCTTGTTGAGCAGCACTTTGGATTAAGGGAGAAAAATGTTAACAAGGAGGCTCAATATGTGCCACACATCTGATATGTATCATCTAATTTAACTGTCATTACCACCACCCTACAAACTAGATCAGGCGTCCTCAAACTGCGGCCTGCGGGCCACATGAGGTGGTGTGATTGTATTTGTTCCCGTTTTGTTTTTTACTTCAAAATAAGATATGTGCAGTGTGCATAGGAATTTGTTCATAGTTGTTTTTTTTTTTTTTAAACTATAGTCTGGCCCTCCAACGGTCTGAGGGACAGTGAACTAGCCCCTGTTTAAAAAGTTTGAGGATGCATGTTCTAGATCATTCCAGCCATTTGATAAATGAGGAAACTGAGGCTCAAACAGCTGATAAATGACATAGATGGCTTAGCTGGTATGTTTTTGGTTGTCACACCCATGGCATTAAATATTCCCTGGAATACATTGCTTAATTGTATAAAAATATGAATTTATAAAGAAAACATGTCTACCTGCATAGCTGTTAATGTTTGGTTTACTTGTTTTTAATAAAATGGGAAAATATTTTTGCATGGAAAATTGTGCTTATTCCATTATTGCTCAGTTAGCCATATCTAGGGAGGGCAGGCTGTTTGGACCCTGACAGTAGATTCTTGAAATTTCAGAAATACTAGTAAGGAAGATACTGAGGATTCCAACAAAACGGGAGGAAAAAAGAATTAGGCTTTATTGAATATCTTCTGTGAGCCAGTTAATTTACCCATAATCATTACCTCATTTAATGTAAGGAAGTAAGGTTTTTTTTGTTCTCATTTGACAGGTAAAGAAAACTAAACAACTAAACATAAAATTGCACACTGGCTGAAATCTGAGCCTATTTGCTTATAAATGGTTCATGTCTTTGCTACCAAACCAAAAGTGAAAAATGTAGTTGCTATTATTCTAAATGCCTAAAACCCTGAGACAAGAATTTAAGTTGAAGTACTTTTTCTGGGTGGTAATCACAGGAAACTAGGGTAGAATTGAGACTGGGAAGGGAAGGAAACTAATAACAGGTGTGTTATCATATCAAGTACCACTATCATATCGTATCAGTGGGCACAATCACACCAGGGACTCTGGGAGACTTTGTAGACTTGTGCCAGAGGGTTGTGTGTGCGTGTGTGTGTTTGCTTTGTTTTGGGTTTTCACCTAAGGACAACTCTTAGAAATTTCAGGCTTACACCAGGACAGGGCTAAAAAAAGCCCTCAGGCAAAGAATGACTGGTGCTTAAGAGAGGAACCTGTCCCATGTACTAGAAAACTGTCCTTGTGTAGGGACTATGTGGGAGCACCAACAGCACTGGCTATGACTAAGTATTCACCAGTGGAGCTGACCCTGACTCAGACCCTCAAAATGAAGATTTCCTATTTAAAAGAACTTATTTAACATTTCTTTTGTTAAAAAATTGACCATCTCCAGCTCCATGCATGTAAACATGAAAGA
>CAUYPK010136756.1:0-104015 GCA_963574355.1 Loris lydekkerianus | reverse complement strand
ACACCGTTTTGGGTTGGTGTTCCCATCTCTTTGCCCCGGGCTTTATACCCCCCGTTTTTGTGCACCCCCAAAAAACCTTAAAAAAAAAAAAAAAAAAAAAAAAAAAAGACTCAGTCTGACACTCTTTTTTTTCTTTTTTTTTTTTTGACATTCTCACTCAGTAGCCCTGGGTAGAGTGCTGTGGCATCATAGCTCATAGCAACTTAAAACTCTTGGGCTCAAGCAATCCTCTTGCCTCAGCCTCCCAAGTAGCTAGGACTATAGGCATCAGCAGAATACCTGTCTAGTTTTTCTATTTTTTATAGAGATGGGGGTCTCACTCTTGCTCAGGTGGTCTTAAACTCCTGAGCTCAAACAATTCCACCCACAGTGCTAAGATTATATATAGGTGTGTGCCACTGCACCTGTCCTGACATACTTTTATTAACCAAACTACTTGGTTGGTCAGCATGCCCCATGTCTGAGGCCATCTTCCAGGGGACTTAGGCTTGTGAAGCCCAGAGAAAATGCAGGGTTTAGTGCCCACTGGGTCACTACTCACAGTCACCAGAACTTCAGGACACTCCCACCTGCTTAGTTTGCTTAGAAACACAGGGTCTCTGAGATGGCACTTGGGTGTCTTCCAGACAGAGGCCTTAGGCAGGTGGGTCTGCTGTTAGCTAGAGCATGTGGAAGAGCCCTGGAGGGCTCCTGTCTATCCTTTCCCTTCCCTGTGCTAGTAGCAGGAGGCATCTGCCCAGGGTTATGAAAGCTGGTGGCCTCAGGGAGTGAGGGCCCCAGCCCTGGAGACTCTGAAGCCTCACTGTCCTACTGCTAGCACCCATAGGTGTTAACAGTGGTGCCCATGGACTCCTACAACCCCTACTAGAGGGAGTGGGCATGAAAATCATATGATCCACCAGTCCATGACAGAAAACACTTCTTAGAGTCTAAAAAAATTACTTTCCAAGAAATCTCATGATAGTTTATTAGAAAAACACACTAGAATGCCATGTGTGCATAGTACCTCTCACCCAACGTAATTCCTTGCAAACCAATCATATTGTTTGCCTGACAAATTCTGCATACTCTTCAAGACCCTGTGTGGAACAACCCCTTTTCTGGGAAACCTTCATAAGCCCCAGGGAGCTTGGAGGTCTCTCTGCTGTAATCCCATAGTGTTGACACTGCAGACAGTCTCAGGAGTTCTATTAAATACCTAAAGAATTAATAACGAATTCTATATAATCTCTTCCAAAACAAAGTAAAATAGAGAACACATCCCAATTTATTCTATTAAGCTAGTATTACCCTACTCCAAATAGACAAAAATAGTACAAAAAAGAAAACTATAGATTTATATCTGTCATAAATATATATGTAAAAATCCTATTCAGCAACTTATAACAAGAATTATATGCCATTGTCAAGTAAAGTTTATTCCAGAGATGCAAGGCTAGTTCAATATTTAAGAATCTACTGATAAACTCTACCATGTCAAAAAGCTAAAGAAGAAACAAATGGTCATATGAATTGTTGGAAAAAGGCTTCAGACAATTAAAAACCTATTCACAGGCTGTGGCTCATGCCTATAATTCTAGTGCTCTGGGAGGCTGAGATGGGAGAATCCCTTGAGCTTAGGAATTTGAGATTAGTCTGAGCAAGAGCCAGACTTGGCTCAAAGGGGTAGGGTGCTGGCCCCATGTGCCGAGGTGGCAGGTTCAAACCCAACCCTGGCCAAAAAAAAAAAAGACAAGAAAAGAAATTAAAAAAACAAATCAAAACAAACAAAAAAAACCCCATAAAAATTAGCTGGGGCATGGTGGCACCTAGCACTGGAGGGGCTGAGGCAGGAGGATTACTTGAGCCTAGGAGTTTGAGGTTGCTGTATGCTAGGCTGATGTCATGGGACTCTAGCCTAGGCAACAGAGTGAGACTCTGTCTCGAACATCTAGCAAGAGCCTCCCAGGAATGAGGTTCCTCTCACTGCTGCTGTTCCACATCATCCTGGAAGTCCTGGCCAGGGCAACCAGGCAGGAGAAGGGAATTACAGGCACACAGATCAGAAGGGAAGAAATAAAATTATCTGTACTTGCAGGTGGTAGAATGTGAATGCAAAAAAACCCAACTCATCAGTGAGTTCAGTAAGTCATAGGACACAAATCACTATATATATATATATATATATGTATGTGTGTGTGTGTGTATATATATATATATATATATATAGTTGTTGTTTTGTTGTTGTTGTTGCTGTTTGTTTTGTTTTTTGAGACAGACTCACTTGGTCACCCATGGTAGAGTGCCATGGCATCATAGCTCACAGCAACCTCAAACTCTTGGGCTCAAGTGATCCTCTTGCTTCAGCTTCCCAAGTAGCTGGGACTATGCTAGTCCCAATGCCCCACATTGGGGCACAATGCCCCGTTAATTTTTCGAGACAGGGTCTTACTCTGGCTCAGGCTGGTCTTGAACCTGTGAGCTCAGGCAATCCACATGCCTCAGCCTCCTAAGTGCTGGAATTACAGGCGTGAGCCATCGCACCCACCCCAAATCACTGTATTTTTGCACAGTGGAAACAGAAATTAAAAAAGCACCATTTATAATTTACTCAACAAAAATGAAATACTTAGTTGTAAACCGAATAAAAACATATATGGGTCAGTACAAAACACTTAAACATTTATTTAAGAATCTAAATAAATGGGCTGGGCACGGTGGCTCACACCTGTAATCCCAGCACTCTAGGAGGCTGAGGTAGGTGGATCACTTGACCTCAGGAGTTTAAGACTACCCTGAGCAAAGTGAGGGCCCATCTCTACTAAAGATAGAAAAATTAGCTGGGTGTGTGGAAGGTACCTGTAATTCCAGCTACTTGGGAGGCTGAGGCAAGAGGATCATTTGAGCCTAGAAGTTTGAGGTTGCTAAGAGCTAGGTTGACACCATGGCACTCAAGCCTGGGGCAACATAGTGAGACTCTGTCTCAAAAAAAAAAAAAAAAAAGAAAAAAAGAAAACAAAAACTAAATAATGAATGGAGAGCCAACTGTTCATAATTTGGAAATCAACATAGTAAAGATCTTGGGGTGGTGCCTGTGGCTCAGTGGGTAGGGCGCTGGCCCCATATACTGAGGGTGGGGGGTTCAAACCCGGCCTTGGCCAAATTGCAACAAAAAGATAGCCAGGCATTGTGGCAGGCACCTGTAGTCCCAGCTACTCCGGAGGCTGAGGCAAGAGAATTGCCCAAGCCCAGGAGTTCGAGGTTGCTGTGAACTGTGTGACGCCTTGGCACTCTACTGAGGGAGATAATGTGAGACTCTGTCTCTACAAAACCCCCTCTCCCAAAAAACAAAAAACATAGTAAAGATGTTAATTCTTAGAAAAAAAAGATGTTAATTCTCCCTAAATTGATATATAAGTTTGATACTATTCGCACCAAAAATATCAAGATTTTTCTTATAGCTCAAGATAAGTTTATTTTAAAATTTATATTGAAAAGCAAAGGAGGGTGGCTCCTGCAGCTCAGTGGATGAGGTGCCAGTCCATATATAGAGGGTGGTGGGTTCGAAACTGGGTCTGGCCCAACAGCAACAACAACAAAAAAAAAAAAAAAAAAAGAAAAAAGAAAAAAAAGAAAAAGAAAAGAAAACGAACTAAGATAGCTAAACAATGTTAAAAAAAGAAGAAAAAACTAGGAAGAATCACCACCTGATTCCAAGACTCATCCTATAGTCTACATAATCAAGACATGTGGCCTTGATGAAGGGAAAGAAATACACTGAACAGAAAATAAAGAACACAAGAAGGCTAGGCACCTGTGGCTCAAGCGGCTAAGGCACCAGCCATATACACCTGAGCTGGCAGGTTCGAATCCAGCCCGGGCCTGCCAAACAACAATGACGGCTACAGCCCACAAAAAAAAAAAAAAAAATAGCCAGGCATAGCGGCAGGCAGCTGTAGTCCCAGTTACTTAGGAGGCAGAGGCTGGAGAATAGCTTGAGCCCAGGAGTGGGAAGCTGCTGTGAGCTGTGATGCCACAGCACTCTACCCAGGGCAACAGCTTGAGCTCTGTCTCAAAAAAAAAAAGAACGTAAGAAATTGCCTCACATTAACAAGGAGAAAGGAGTCTTTCAACAAATGGTGCTAGATCAATGGGACATCTATAGGCAAAAAAAAAAACTTTGATCTAAAGAAGATATACAGATGGCAAATGAGCATATGAAAAGATACTCAACATGATATGTGCATTAAGAATTGCAGATAAGGGGGTGGCGCCTGTGGCTCAGTGGGTAGGGCATCAGCCCCATATACCGAGGGTAGCAGGTTCAAACCTGGCGCTGGCCGAACTGCAACAAAAAAATAGCTGGGCGTTGTGGTGGGTGTTTGTAGTCCCCCTTGGGACTTGGGAGGCTGAGGCAAGAAATCGCTTAAGCCCAAGAGTTTGAGGTTGTTGTAACCTGTGATGCCACGGCACTCTACCCAGGGCAACAGCTTGAGACTCTTATCTCAAAAAACAAACAACAAAAAAAAAAACCAGGATGCTCAGTTAAATTTGAATTTCAGATAAACAAATGGGACATACACTAAAACAAACAAACAAAAAAACCCAGATACCTGAACACACCATTACAACAACCAAAATCCAGAACACTGATAATAGCAAATCCTGAGGGTAACATGGAGCAAGAGGGACTCCAGCCATCAGGGGGGCAGTCTGCCAGTGTCTTACAAAATAAGACTTCCTTTACCTTATGATCCAGCATGCTCAAATGAGCTAAAAATTTATGTTTACACAAAAACCTGTGCATGGAAGGGTACAGAAGCTTTAGTCATAATTGCCAAAACTTGGAAGCAACCAAGATGTCCTCCAGTGGCTGAGTGGATACACTGTGGGATGTCCAGACAAGGGGATATTATTCAGCCCTAAAAGATATTAGATATCAAGTTATGAAGAAAAATGGAAGAAACTTAAATGTAACATTCTAAGTGCATATTATGAAGGGAAAGAAGCCAATCTGAAAAGGCTGCATACTATAGGATTCCAATTATGTGACATTCTGGAAAAGGCAAATAATGGAAATAGTAAAAAGATTAGTGGGTGCCAGGGACTCAGGGAGGAAGGGATAAGCAGGTGAAGCCAGAAGATTCTCAGGGCAGTGAGACTACTCCATGATACTGCCATAGTGGACACATGTCATTACATACACACTTATCAAAACCCACAGAGTGTGCAACACCAAGAGCTAACCCTGCCACGAACCATGGACTCTAGGTGAAAATATGTGTCACTGTAGGGTCATCACTGTAACAAATACACCACTTTGGGGGCCTATATATAATGGGAGGGTATGTACATGGGGGGAGGGTTCATATGAAACTCTGTTCCTTCTGCTCAATTTTGCTGTGAACCTAAAACTGCTCTAACAAATAATATCTATTAAAAAACCCCTAAACCTCACAAAAACTAACACAAATGGATTATAAACTTTAATGTGAAACCATGAAATTTTTAAAAGAAAATCTTTAGGACTTAGGAATTAGTGAAGAGTTCTTAACATTACAGTAAAAGCAGTTTTCCAAGATGAAAAAGAAAAAAAAAAATCAATAAATCAGACTTCCTAAAATTGGAAAAAGGTTGGTTGGCTTTTGTTAAGAGAGGTAGAAGTGACTGAGTGTAATCCTAGCACTTGAGCAAAAGTGAGACCCTGTTTCTACTAAAAATGAAAAACTGAGGCAAGAGGATTGCTTGAGCCCAAAAGTTCAAGGTTGCTGTTAGCTATGAGGCCAAGGCACTCTACCCAGGACAACAAAGTGAAACTCTGCTTAAAAAAAAAAAAAAAAGAAAAAGAAAAGAGAAAAAGAAATGAAAACTTAGTGTCCACACAAAAAACCAGTACACAATTGTCTATGACAACTTTTAAGTCTATAATCCCTGGCAGGGCACGATGCCTCACATCTGTAATCCTTGCAGTCTAGGAGGCTGAGTCAGGTGGATTGCTTGAGCTCAGTTTGACTAGCCTGAGCAAGAGGCTAGTCCAAGAGACCCCATCCTTACTAAAACTAAAAAAAAAACTAGCTGGGCATTATGGCAGGTGCTTGTTGTCCCAGCTACTTGGAGGCTGAGGCAAGAGGATTGTCTGAGCCCTCGAGTTTGAGGTTGCTGTGAGGTATGATGGTACAGCACTCTAATTCTACCCAGGGTGACAGCAGTGAGATTCCATCTCAAAAATAAATAAATAAATAAATAATCTGTGATACCCCAAAACTGAACACAACAAAAATGACCTAGTATTGATAAATGGTTAAACACACACCAGCACCTGGGAATCCTGCTCAGCAATAAGAAGGAACTATTGACCCACCAACAATGTGGGCTGACCTCAGGTCATTATGATGGGTAACAAAAACCAATCTCCAAGGCCATACACTGTACAGAGATGGAGGCAGATGAGTGACTACCAAGAAGGGGGTGAGTAGAAAAGGCCACCAAGGAGCTCTGTGGGGGGCCAGGTACCTGCTCAGGCCAGCAGCAGGCACTAGTGGGCTCCTGGCTCTGATACTACATGACAGTCATGCAGATGGAGCCCCTGGGGAGGTGGGGAAGAGCAAAGGACCTCTGTGCAAGTGGTCTAACTTTGTGGGAATCTGTTAACTATTTCAAAATACAAATTTTTTTTAAAAGGAAACTAAAGAAAGAAAAAAAGCAAGAGAACAGAATCCTAACCTAAGAAGCAATTTTGGTGCCTCAATTTGGTTGGTTCTCCCAGAGGGCTTGTTGCCCACACTGGTGCAGAAACATGGGGAAGCTCCGCTTTAAGACACCAGGAATAAATCCACTGGTAGGAACGTGCCTGACTCAAGTCTTCAATTGGCTCCAGCCTTATATTGACGCCCTGCATGCAATCTCCAGATCTGAGCCCATGTTTTACTCGGTAGGTGAACCCCAGCCCTTCCTGCCTTCATTTCATCGGGTTACTTTGGGTTAGAAAGACAAAAATCCTGCTCAATCTCCTCTGAGAACTTCTTTAGGACTCCATCTAAGGCCCACTCTGGACGAGGTACATTGCAGACTGTTCTCCTCCCAGCAGCCAAGGGGGTGGGGCATATGCTTGACTGGATTTGGTGTGGAAATGGCTGCCCTTCCAGCTTCAGATGTCCTGGGCTTCTTGGGTAAGGTGACAGCCTGCATTTCAGGGGACTTGTAGGACAGTAGTTATACTTCTAGGTACCCTGCTGGCATTGTTTGAGATAAACTCTAGGGTACACAAAGCTCCCCTCGTGAGAACCCCACTCTTATTCAAGGAACGAAATTCTTTCCTGTGTACTGTTTATAATTCTGATTAAAGATTTGGAAAGAGAAAAGACAGACTCCTAGAATAAAGATTCTAGGCCACCTCCTCCTCCTAACTGCCTCTGGATTAAATCACACAGTGAGGTTTTAACCAGTGACAGAGGCACTAACTGTGGAAGGTGACTAATAGGCTTCAACAATGCAGAAGGTACCAAGCATCAAGACCACCTACAAACAGGTGACTGACAATCCACCAATTACGTGGCTGGGCATGGAGTTGAAGAATGGGTCAGAAATGAGAAACCTCCTGCTGGTGTCAGAAGGTGGTGTAGGCTGCACGTGCAGGTTTCCATATGAGCTGGGCTGCAAGAGGCCCCAGTAGCATCTCAGAGATGATGAGCAGTGAATATCCACCCAAGGCTACAGCTGGGAGGCAGTACCAGGACCGGGCTCAGACTGACTTCACTTGCACCATGAACATGAGCATGGCACTGTCTTTTGCTTTTGCTTCCCCTCTTTTTTTCTACTCTTTTTTTTTTTTTTTTAATTTTCCCCTTTTATTTATTTTTTTTTTTTGGCAGTTTCTGACTGGGAACTGGGTTTGAACCCTCCACCTCCGGCATATGGGGTCGGCACCCTACTCCTTTGAGCCACAGGTGCCGCCCTCTTTTTTCCTACTTTTGTAACTGTGGAAAATTTCAAATATACAAGAGTAATGAATCTTCATAATCAATATTTTTCTCCACCTCCCTCATCTCACTTGATTTTAAAGTGAACTCCCATATCATCTCCTCCACAAATATTTCTACATGTAGCTCTAACATACAATATATAATAAAAATATATAGAACCACACAGAATGCCATTTTCTAGGGAATTGAGTATTTTTTGTTATTTTATCTAGAAACTGGATCATGAGTCTTTGACTGAAAATGTGGCAGAAAAGCTTGCTCAAATGAGTCCAGTGAAATGCCAAGCTGCCCTTTAACCTTTGGAGACATTCTAATTTGAAAGACTACTTGAGAAGGAGCCTTTTGGGGTCGCATTATTGAGCCAGAACTCCAAAGGTCAAAGAACAACTTGCTGTTTCACTGGACTACTATGATCAAATTTTCTGTCCTACTGTCAGCTGAAGGTGCACAACTCAGCTCCCAGGAGACACACCTGCTGAAAACCTTCCCTACTGCCACCTGACTATTCAGCACCCACAGCCATCCATATGGAAGAGATACACTGGTGGCCACCAGGGCAGCTGCCCCTTCTGTACTGGAAGGGCTGGGGAGGCCCATTTTGGGCCCTGCGTGGTACCATCACTTTCACTACAAGGGACAGGGACTCATTAGACTCTTTGCCCTCCTGCAGTCCAGGTCTCACCACTCACTCGCCACATGGCCTTTGGTGGGTCAGCTCATCTCTTGGATCTCAGGTCCCCATCTACACAATGGAGAGCATAGGATGCCCTGATTCAAGGCAGCCCTCCTCATCTGCTGTGGTCAGGGAGTCTGTTCATCTGCAGACTGACCTCTCTGATTGATACTTGTGGCCACTGAGAATTCTATTTCAGAGCAAGGAACTACTTGGAGCCCATACCTGTGAGAGGAAGTATGATGAAGACTGCCCAGAGAAGGTGGCACAAAGCTAGACACAGGGAGATCCCCCATCTGGCCCTGCAGCAGTGATCATGTCCTCCTGGGAGTAAGGCACCACCAACAAGAGAAGGGCTATGTCATGGCACCCACACTGGCCTATGAGGCCCTGTGGTCAACATCACAGTATCCCATAAATCCCATGCCTGCCCTGCTCCTTGTACCTCTTACTGGTGTTCTCCTGTTGCTTGATGCAGGAGTGGCTCTGGGAACCATGGGCCAGTTTGTCAAACCTGGAAGCCGTGTCCTGGAGGGCGAAGCTGGCCCTCCTCACAGAGCACGCTGACCACAGGCAGTCTCACCCACTGCAGTGGCTTTTACTCCCTTTGTTCCAGCCTAGTCCCCCAGCAAATATGACCAGCCTCCTTTCAGCCTGTGCTGTCCCTGTCCCTGCTGCCTTACTGCTCACGGTCTGCTGGGAGGGGGAGGAGGGTTCCTGGCCTGCTGGGAACAGCACTCTCCCTGCATGCAGCAGGAGGCCCTGACAAGCAAATGTGAGGACATCTGGGCTCTCTATTTTTAGCACCTGCCAGCCAAACAGCACTGCTCCTGTTCCCTCAGGTCCTAGCTGCCCTGGGTTGTCCCAGTAGCTTTCTGGGTGGGCCATGCTGGTGCCCCTTGGGCCAGAGGGTGTGGGGTCAGGGCTCTGAGGGCCGTGGCTCAGAGTTGGGAACTTTCCTTGGGGGGGGGGGTATCAGCAGCCTCTGTTCAGGGCCCTCACTGCCTACCCCATGCTGACTTCTTCCATGCTGGGTCTGTCAGGCCAGAGCAGATACTCAAGATAGCCTCTGTACACTTCAGCTCACTTATAAAAGCAGGGTGCAGCTGAGAGCAGGGCCAAGAGGCGCATATAGCGACCATCCAGATTACCGCACAACTACATTCCACCTGTCCAAGTGGCTGCTGCATGCCAGGCCTAGCACAGCAAGGGCAGTGCTCACAGCCTCTAGCTAACAGTGCCATTCAGCATCATCAGAGTTGGAATACCTGTCCTGGATACTTGTCATGTCACCAATGGGAACATCTGCTTTTGCAGAAGACACAAAATGCCATGGTACAAAGCCACATAGGATGGGGCCTACACAGAAGGAATGGACAGTGCACAAGGGAAGGCAGCGACACCTACATAGCCCCACGGCACAGACTACATGCTCCCCAGCTCATGGCAGAGGGCTTGGTCTTTTACCAAACTCTCTACATTTCTTCATTAACATCTACTACCAATTTACTGGGTCCCTGAATGATGTTAACTTATCGTAGCACATCCACACAGGCCAGAGAAAATGTCATAAACCACACTCACAAGAATTAGTAAGCTAATTTAAAAACCTTCCCTGCCCTTGATCAACACGTCACAAGATCAGACTTAGCCTGGGAACACAGGGTTACTAACAGCAGGCACATCTTCAAGAGGAAAACCAACCTGTCCTGCATACCTCTCCACCCTGAAGGCAAGGATAGTAAACAGACCCAGGCCAGTGGATACTCTGCTGACCCTGACCAGCAGTGTTGAATGCCCTTGGTAGGGGATGTGGAGTACAGTGCTGAATGGGGACAGTATTAGAGTAGCAAAGGCACAGGCCCAGCCAACGCACCACTGCCAGACAGGCACCCTCACAAGCAAGGCAGCGGAAGCCAAGTCCATGTGATTTTGGACATGGGCAATGGGCTAGGATGCTGCCAGAAACCCAGGTGTCAGATTTGCACACCTCCTGCATCCCTTCATGCATGCCAAGTCACCCAAATCTAGTACAGGAGCTGCCTAGACAGTGGGGAAGGGGCTAGCACAAGGGGCTGTTTACATTTCCAGCTATAAAATGCTTATCATGGCTCAGCTGGAAAGCAGGCTCACTGATATCTCCCTCTCACACACTCAAACACAGTTTGCTTGGCCAAGGACATCCTTCTCTGCAGAGAAGGCAGGCTGTGGGGTCCCCAGAACTATGAGGCTGGGATGAAGCTAACTTCCAGTTGTCTCCAGCCACAGACTACCTGGTGAGCAAGCCCCACTGAGCCTGGCATTCCAGATACCAGGCCCTGTAGCTGGACTCTAATCAGGAATTCTATGGTTTCCAGCAGTTTACACAATGGAGATAATACAGCTTACTCTCAGGTAGATTGCTAAGAGGACCCAGAGTCCCAAACCCTGAATCCAGATAACACCTGGGTTCAAATTCTGGCTCCACTCCCACTATGTGACAAGGGCAAGCTGCTTATTTTTTCTCAGTAAAATTTAAAATGAAGGCCAGGTGAGGTGGCTCGTGTGCCTGTAATCCCATCACATTGGGAGGCCAAGGCGGGAAGATCACTTAAGCTCAGGAGTTAGAGACCAGCCTGAGCAACACAGAAAGACCCCCTCTCTACAAAAAATCCAAAAATTGGCCAGACCTAGTGATACACTGCTGTGGTCCCAGTTACTCAGGAGATGGTGGCAGGAAGATCGTTTGAGCCCAGCTGTTGGAGGTTGTAGTGAGCTAGGATCATGCCTCTGTACTCATGCCCAGGCAACAAAGTGAGAAACTGTAACCAAAAAAAAAAAGTAATAGTTTTGTTCTACATGCTTGCCAGTTAAAAAAAATTTTTTTTCATAAGTGAAGGTGATAATAATGCTGCATTTCATTGATGCTAAAGCACATTTTCTTTCTCACTTTAACATTTCTAAAATCGGTAAGCTTCTTACAACTGATAGTATATTAGAAATTAATTGGCAGATTGTTTTCTTTTTAGTAATCCATGAAACGATGACTTACATAGCATTGATGGAGTTTTAGGTTTGATGTGGACATGACTATCTACCTCAAAATGTTGTTTGAGGGCCCAGAACAGATCCCAGCACAGAATGAGCACTGGGATATGTGTGTTGACTCATTGCAACTGGTTTTGGCAAATAGTATCAGTATGAGCACCTTCTAGCACATGTGGCCATAGCTGGATCCCCACTACCACCAAAAAGACCCTGGCCTGGCTGAAACTTGAGTTAGCATGCTCACAGCAGGACACAGGCAATGGGCCAAGGGTCTGCAGGGGCTGGGGCACACAGAGCATGGAGTTGACCCCAACTTGCCTCTTGGTCCTGTCAGGTAAAGTGGGCAAGATGTCCTAAGCCCAGCAAGGAAACAGCATCCTGCAGCTGAGCGCCCAGGAGGCCACTATGTTACGACTGCAGCAAATCTATGTGAAAATGTGCAACTTGTGTGCTTTAATTTTCAAAAAGAAATTCTTCTCAGATCCTGCTGCTGGGGGAACTGTTTCACCACTAGAAGTACAGCAGAGAAAACAACCTGTTCTTTCAACTTTTCCCACATTTAATTGTAACAGCTACAAAATTAGGCTGCAAGAATGCATTGCTTCTTTAAGAATGGTTTTCTTGCAACCAGCTCAGTCTACAAAGAAATATCCAAAGTTAGGAACTAATGGGTTAATTTAGAAACAGCTAGCAAACATCAAGGAAGAGGAGTTAACACATTTAGAAGACCGGATTGCAGCTACTCCCCTGGAGGGGGCAGGGCCGCACAGCGCAGGCGGGGGACATTCCGACTGTTCTGACTCAGCAAGCGGGCAGGAGGCCTTTGTCGAGGGAGAGCCAAGCTGGGCACCGAGGGAACGTGCAAGGACGCTGCAGGAGAGCCCAGGGTGTGTGCCCTCCCACCGGGAGTCTCGGAGCCCAGGCGCTTCACGCTGCTGATCTAGAGTTACACAAGTGTATCCTCTGGCCGCCGCCTCGACCGCATTCGTCCGAGAGGCTTCCGAGCCCTGGAGCCAGGCTAGGGGCGGGGCCAAGCTCCACTACAGTTGCTGCTTGGCAGCGGGGGGCGGAGCCAGGGCGAGAGGGCGGGGCCAGACCCAGCCACCCGTGCCGCTCTGCGGCCACGCGAGGCGGGGGCGGGGCCGGTGGTCACGTGTGTACACAGGGCCCGGGCAGCGTGCGCCGTGCCCGCCCCACCGCCTCCCGCAGCTAAACCTGCCCGCCTGCCCGTGACTGTGTGGGCCGCTGCCCAGCGAGCGGTGAGTGGGGCCCCGGAGCCTGGGTCAGATCGGTGGGGTAAACTGTATTCTCGCCTGCGGGTCTTGGCCGCTGCTCCCTCGGGGCGCCATGCCCTTGCGGTAGGGACACTGTGCCTGCTAGGCGCTCCGGGAACCGGGCGGGGCGGGCGTCAGGTCATTAACCTGGGAGGGCAGCGCGCTCTGCTGAAGGAAGCTCAGGGGGCCACTAGTTCTTCCTGCTCATCGTGTGCTTCTGGGTCGCTATGGTTATAGCTTTCTGTCCTTTTTTTTATGGTTAACGTTTTTTAGTAAGTTTGGGAACTGGAGATACTAAATCTGTTGTCAGTTGATAGGGCATGGGAAGGCTCCTTCAACATGTTAGGCAATGTCCTTCAGTCTTTAAAACACCATATAACAGCATCAAGAATTAATATTATAAACGTGGTAAGTCATTGCTCTAAACTAGGCATTAGTCTGAGTGTCCTGATGTAACTAGTCGAGATGGTTCATCTTTGCCATACATGCCGTGTGGCAAACCCGAGTATAATTTTATATGTGCTGTCCAGAGCAGCATTCGTCATCTTTGGTCTCCTTTTTACCCATGAAGATGTGCTTATTTGAGATCTCCATTCCATTTCAAATAACTAGCTCCTATCCTAACTGAGCAGCATGAAGCTAGCTTTAAAGGCCCCTGACCATGTTCCCAGGCTGCTTGTGCATCATGGTCAGGAGATACTCTACTGTACTAACTGGGGCATAGTGAGAGTGAAAAGATACCCTGTTGATAATTGAACCTCATGTAGGGTCACACTAGCCATGACCTCCTGTGCCACTCCTTAAAGAAATGCTGGAAGGTTCACCCTCCCAACCAGAACCTGTGGTATATTCCTAAAAGAAGATCTCTAAAGATATCGTAAATGGCATTAAAAATAGTTTATATTTTCAAGTGCTTATTATGCCTTTTCATGTATAGGAAGCAGGGCCCAGAGTAGTAAGGCCTGTTGTCCCAGCCACACTTGTACTCACATCTCTATGTTGTTCTGCCTTGCTAGTGACCATGGAAATATGAGTACAGAGGAACAGAAACTTAGGGCAGAATGTAAACATAACTGTTGGCTTGGTTTCCTCATAACTCGTACCCTACCAGGTTGATGAAGAGAGAAAGGAAAGTATATCCTCCTAACATAGGCACATGTGAAGTCTTAGGATGTAAAAATCAATTACATCTATTTAACATAAAGATCCTTGGATGGGGAAATATACTTGTATAATTTACAGGTTGGAAGAGGGACATGCTTGTCCTTGGGGAAGCTCTATCCATCTCATAGTTCTGACGATGTCACTTGGAATCCTAAAAAAATAACTACCACTTGGCCTTTAATGACCCAACCACACTGTTAAAGGAGATATACCAGGGCCATGCCCTGGGGAATGACATTATCTCTATTGCCCAGAGAGCCAGGCCATGTCCAACTGCATAGGACATTCTGGCAGTCTTTAAACATGTTATCTTTAAACATGGTTTCTCAGGCACAGCAGTCTCCTCAACCCTCCACAATCTCTCACCACCCACTTGCCTGATGGGGCAGTTCTGGGCTGCTGTTGCTATCCATGGAATCTCAGAGACCCAGGTCCCCAAAACCCCATCTAGGTAGCAAAGAGCAGAGGGAGACCAGTCTGGAGAGTAAAATGGTAAAATTTCTTTCTAATGTGAGATGCTGCTGAGGAGCAGAATTCAGCCCTGCAGGAACTAGTAGTGGTCTGCTCAGGAGCCTTGATGTGCAAACAAAACAACATCCTTTAGTAGCTCAGGGACAGGGAAAAATAGGGCAGGGCAGGTGTCCTGGGGACCCTCACAGGTCTACCCAGGGTCCCTTCCCACACACCAAGTAGAGCTTGGCCAGGAGTTTCCCCATTTTAATTAGAACCAGAGTGAACTGAACAAGCCAAATGTGACAAGTAAAAATAACCTGGCTGGTTTCTCCTTTGGAAAGAACCACCACCATGATAAGATCTGTGTCTCAGAGCACTTCCCTACGGGTAAGACCATACCTAGTTCAAAGCTGGGGTAGATCTGGAGCCCAGGTGAGGTGCCAAGCCTGCCTAGAGTCTGAAATGAAGACTATTTGTTCTCAGTCTGTTCCTTGAATTTCTGAGGAAGTCTTCTTTGTTTTTCCCTGGTCTGGTGTATCTAGAAAGGGCATTAGCTTCAAACAGACTTAGGGAACAAAAAAGCCCAAATAACTAGTACTCCATAAACAAAAAATGTGTGTCCCATCTTCTTCCAGGGAAACAAAGCACATGGCCCCAGGTGCAGGCACCCAGCCTGCTCACTGGCCAGGGAACTGGTTGCTTGGTCCTAGTTCCCCCAGAGTCCTTCTTTGAGCCAGCAAACATGCTCACTATTTTCCATGGAGAAGGAGGCATTCTTTTTGTTTGTGCATCTGCGCCAGGTTGCCTGATTCACTCTCACTACTCCACAATTTAGAACTGTAAAAAGTAAAAGCTACAAAAATCACGACAGCCCATCTACATAATGACCAGTTTCTTATCACACTCCAGGAAGGCACAGTGACTGTGACAGGAATCAGTATGTGTGAGCTCTCCACACTGAAAAATCTTTGAAAACATCAGCCTTTCTGGAGAGTCAGGCTCCTAAGAGCTGGATGTTAATTGTCACCAAAGCCTCTGCCCATTACTACAAAAGGAAACAAACATTCCAGAGTCATTTTCAAAGCATTTTGATTGTTCCAGAACATTCACCCAAAGTTAAGAGTCTCATGGAACACAGCAGGCCTATTTCAAATAGAAATAGCAGGACCCTCAGGCAGGAGGCCGAGCTATATGCCCATTCTTTTCCCCACTATCCATAGGATGCAAAGCCCAGGAGCCTCCCAATTCTATGTCCACTCAAATCTAAATTTCTCAAGTATCAAGTCCATTGTCTTGAAATAAGAGGCACTTCATTCCCACTCTGTCTGCCATCCTTTCTACTTAGTGCAGTGGAGAAATCTATGACTCACATTTGGGAAAGCTTTTTACATCATCTATTACATCCTCATCCACGGTTTTCACTCAGTAGCCAGCCAGGCTGCTTGAACACAAATATGGAAAAACCTCCCCTACCTTCAGAGCTCCTGGGAGGTGGGAAGAAATAGTGAAGAAGCATAGTCTGCCCCAGCATGGCTGGCTGGGGGTGTGGAGACGTCAGTCAGGAAGGGGACGGGGTGGTTCTCAGGAGTGCTGATGCCCAAAATAAAATGTCAAGGAGATGGAAAGGTGGGATCAGCACTTGGAAAGGTAGCAGTGAAAGAAACCACCCTGAACTCTAGTGGGCTTCACTCTGTGGGACTGGCAGGCCTTGGCTCTGATGGGCTCTGAATAGTAGAAGATAGAATTTCCTGATTAACAAAGAAAAGTAAATAAAATATTAACAGTTTTGGTGACACTAGCTTGGCTATTCTGGAACAGGATGGTTCCTCTTTGCGTTTTTTTATTTCTGACAGCTTTGTACCAGTGTGCACGCTCTCTTTCTCACACGCACAGGCCCAAGTGCCTTGTGGATTCCCAGGTGGCAGACTCCTACCATCATCTGAATCACCATTGCTACACTCACTAGGGTCTCTGTCCACACCAGGCCATCCAACTCCACTGGGACTACTTCAGAATTTAGCCCTGGATTTTAGCAAAGTTTACTGCATCGCTTACAGAAATGCACTATTACCAGGCTGGTTTATACCATTTGGGGCTCTTTTCATGTAAGGCATGAGAAGAAAGATGCTTCTAACTGGTAGGCTGAATGTGGCCCACCACCTTTGTCCACATTGGTGAGAGCAGTGCCTATAGGGCAGATTCACTGGAGAGAAGCCCTACATGGAGGCCTCTAGCACAGGGTCCTGAGATGCTTCCATAAGTGACAAATTAAAAACAACTAAGACCCTGGAGTAGGTTCTTACTCTCAATTCCTCCTTCCTTTGAAGGCACTGAATACAGGCCAGAGCAGCAAATATTTGTAGTCTAGTTTAATACTAGTGAAACATCAGGAAATTCATTGTTTGTGTTGTTACCAAAGCCCGAACTCGGAACACAAAGACTTTAATGCCTTGCAAAGCTTCTGCAGTCTGACAGTGCAGGCAGCCAGGGCAGTGCAGAGCTGCCCACAGAGTGTGAGTGCTGGAGGTTATCTCCTCTCACACTCGCCCTGGCAGCTGCACTCTCTCTCCCGGCTAGTGTTCCTGCCTGGTGTTCCTGCCTGGCTCGTGACAGGATCACTGTTGCTATTATTCCCACTCCCCTATGGCTCCCTCTTCAAATGTGTCAGTTCACAAAGAGTTGAAAGGTCACAGAATGGTTTCCTCTGCCTTAACAATATTGGTGAGGAGGCTAAAGATCCGAAACCAAAAGATCTGCATCTGTGGACATCCTAACACTGGGACTAACCAAGGCTCAGCAAGTGCCTGAACACGCTTGTGTGCTTTATATGAACGGATTTATTTAATCCTCCTAAATTTGGAGAAACTGAGGCATGGATATAGTAAGTCACACAACTTGAAAGCAGGATCAGACTGGGATGTACACCCTGGCTGGCTGGCTCCAGAGGCCAAATTCCTAATCACTTTCCCCACAGGAAGACTGCGGGATGTGGGTTTTTAAAAGCATTTGTATTGTCTGTCACTTACTCAGTTCTTTCTCTGCTGACTGTAGGACCTGAGCTTCCCTACCAGTGGTTTATTATGGAACCCCATTTAAAGTTCCCTCATACAAGGTAGGATGAGTTAAGACCAGGTGTCATGTCAGTAAATCAGAGCTGCTTTCTCAATGTAAGAAAACTATTGCAGGATGGTAGCACCTGCTGTATCTGGCTGCATGAGAGACTCAGCAGCTCCTAAGTCCCCAGCACAGCCCTGACTGGTGGTGCTGTACAGCTGTGTACCTGTCTTGTTCCCACCCTGCTACCAGGCCTGGTAGCAACTGTCACCACCTCCCATGAATAATGCCGGACAGCATCACTGCACTGCTGGTGCCCTGCAGCTCAGGATGCGCCAGCCCCTCTGTTTGGCCAGGGTTCCCTCCCTACAGGCTCCATTCTGAACCCTCAGCCCCAAGGCCCTTTCTTCTAGTGTACAGACTCAATATCAGCACAAAGGCTGTGGGACTGTGCAGTGGGCCCAGCAGCTACCAGGCTCAGCAGCTACCAAGCTCAGCACTGTTTTCCCCTGGCCTGCCTGTGGCCACTCCCAGGGGACTACTTGGCTGGCAAACCTGGGGCCACAGAGCACACTGGCCAACTGCCTTTGGCCATCTGGTGATCTCCAAGGGAAGTCAGCATACTCAAGGGGCATTCAGTCATAAATTAGGAAGAAAACAGAGATCCCAAAGCAAAGCAGGGAACTATCTAACCTGGGACAGGCGTGACCATGGATTGTGAGTCCAATGACAACAGCTGCCTGCTGCCCGCATGGGCTGCTCAGGCCAGTGTGGACCTGCTCTCTGCCCTCACCAGGATTCTTATTCCCTTGGTCCCTACCAGGTTGGCAGTTGGATCCTCCTTGGTTTTCCTTTTCACCAAGCCAGGGTGCACAGCCTGAGTTGATGCCCTACAAGGAGCCTCTACACACACCAGTACAGGTGTGGGAGAAAAAGGCCAGCCCCATGAGCAAGTCCAAAGAGCCTTCCCAGAGCTGGATGGGCCCTCAAGAGGGGGCATGTTCTTGAAAAATAGTAATCAGAGCCTGGTGCAGGAGTCTTGGAAGAAAACACCCCCATTTTATTCACAAGAGCATGTGTAAGGAGTGGCTGTCACCCAGCAGACCACATACCTGGAAGAGAGTGCTCTGTAAACTTCTAAGTCCCCAGAAATTGGGAAAGGACAGGGCACCCAAAGGGCTCCATTTCTTAGGGCCTACCCAGTGGTCTTCAGAGACAACCACCTTCTACATGTCCACTGGCTTCTTACAGAGGGCCCAACGATGTAAACAAGGTCTCACTGACCTGCTAGGGACAGCTGCCTTATTACCATGACTGTTTGCAGGTTCAGAGAGGGTCCCCACAAGCCAGTGAGGGCCTGGATGGGCGTACTACCCCCAGGAGCTTTCCAACCCTGATGTGGCTTGTGACCCCTGCCTCCCTTTCCTCTGACTGAAAAGCAGACCCTCTTGTGTGCTGAGGAGTAGCTTATACTGTGATGTCCCTCATAGCTTTGCATAGCTCCCCAAAGCCCATAAGAGCAGGAGGGTAGAGAGGTCTGAGCCCTTCCTGTCCAGATGCTGAGGCAGAGCCAGCCTCACACCAGCCCATGACTTTGATTATTGAATGGAAGTGTCACTTCTGATGCCAGCTTCTCTGTCCAGCTCCATCCTTCCTGCTGCTTAAACAGCTGCTTGGAGACCCTGAGTTGGGCAAGCTGAGGTTCTGCAGCAGCTGCAGGGCCTGGCTGCCTAACCCCTGTCCCAGATGGGAAGCCACCTGCTACCATGCCCAGGCCACCACATGCTCTGAGGCTAGCCTCAGCCCTGACACCCCCTCTGCTGTAGTAGGCCACCCTGCCCAGATTTCTGACACCCACAGGCCTGGAACCTAAAGACTTCTGCATCTACCCAGATGAAAATCCAGATGCGTCTTCCACACCACCCACTTCTGGACTGGGACGAGAACAGCAGGTGCAAGGCCAGCCCTGGCCTCTTAGTGTGTGCACTGTGCACATTATTTATGAGGACACACAAGTTATGTTTATGTCACTAATGAATCTCTTACAGGTCTACAGCCTTCCCCCAAAACACACATGGCCTGCTTTGCGCAGCACACAGGGACCCCTGCCACCTCCCATCCTGGCCTCTGAGAATCAAGGCTACCCTGCAGCATCCTGGCTCATCTGCAGACACTGTAGAGAGGACAGTAGAGTAGGGCTGAGAAGGGCTCAGTCCCTAGTGCCCCCTAAGGACAGGCTGTGGAAGGCTGCTTGCACTATTGCTGTGGGCACTGATGTGGGACCTAGGCCAGGACCTGCCAGTGGGTGGCAGGTCCTATAGGAATCATGGGGGAGGGTTTCAGGGATGGGAGAGGTCAGTAGTAAGAATGGAAGGAAGGTGGCCAGACCAGCCAGTGTGCTAGAGGAGAAGCTTCCAGGAAGGGCCTGGCTGGGAGGGAGCTGGCCTGGAACCTGGTGTGACAAGAGGGCCAGGGGGCGGATGGCTAACCTTGCACTTGGCATGCAGCTCCCCAAACAGAAATGGCAGACTTGAGTTTGCATCAGGGGTGTTCCACACCCTGTGGTCTTCTCTGTTCTCTCTCGGGTCTTGTGGAGAGAGACAGAAACCCAGTGAGGGACCTTCCTGGAATCTTGACAAACTCAGATAAAGGGCCCACTTCTGATGATACTAATTTGGGGGTTTTCTCCCCAACCCCCAATTTCTATCATCCGGTTCTGAGTTCTTTCTCATGGAGGAAGCTAATAGCATGCTCGGCTAACTGGAAAGACAGCCCAGCCAGGGTTAGCCTGGGCTGGAGGGTAGAGACTAAGCCATTGTTCTCGGGTTCCAGAATGTTCCTCTTTCCCACGTGCAGAAACAGGAAGTCTCTGAGCACAGAGGAGGTGGAGGCCTCAGGGAACTTGCAAGAGGACAGGGGGGATGGAGCAGGCAACAGGGGAACAGACCTCCACCTCTCAAAGCTCTGGAAAACACCTCGGTTATCATGAGTGAAAGCACAGCTCAGTAGCAAGGAAGGGGAGGGTATGTCACTAACTGCCTGTAACCAGGAGAGGTGGGCACACTTCTGAAGTGATTTGCTGCATCCATGAGGTGCTTTGGTCTTCAAAGCTACTCATCTCATGCTCATTTGCCCCTAAGCCATAAGGCAGCAACCTGCAGGCAGGAGAGTGCTCAAGCTGGCCCCACTCTTAAAGTGTGCTCATAGGGACTGTCCCACATGAGCCCTGCCAGAGTGAGTAGGACCACAGGACACCACCTGGTTACAAGTCAGCTCCACACCTGCCCTCCCAACTGTCCCTCCTCACCCTAGCTTCTAACACAGATGAGACTAGTTTTTTTTTTTTTTTAAACGTATGAACGTCTACCATGCTGGCCCATGAAGGAGCCTACCTACAAGTTGTCATTTTGCTCCCATGATCTCTAATACCTCATAAGAGGAGTGACTTCCCAAGGAAAAATGGGAGAACAAAAAAGCCAAGTGTGCCATTTTTAGGCTGACTGAAAATGAATAAAAATAGGCACCTTGTAGCTTTAAATTCTTAATTTGAGATAAAAATTACCTTTGTAATTGTTATATAGTAAAATGCACATAGAGCTGCCTCTAGTTTAAAAGTTTATAAATTCTTCAGTATGGCTTGGCACCTGTAGCTCAGCAGCTAGGGCACCAGACACATACAACCAGAGCTGGTGGGTTCGAATACAGCCCTGGTCTGCCAAACAACAATGACAATTACAACCAAAAAATAGCCAGGTGGTGTGGTGGGTGCCTGTATTTCCAGCTACCTGGAAGGCTGAGGCAGGAGAATTGCTTAAGCCCGAGAGTTTGAGGTTGCTGTGAGCTGTGATGCCACAGCACTCTACCCAGGGCGACATAGTGAGACTCTGTCTCTATAAAGAAAAATAAAATAAAATAAATTCTTCAGTATGTACAAGCTGTCAGTACAAGGTGTACTTTCAAGCCTCAAGGCCAGCACTGAGGATTACCACATTCGCCTGGGTTGGTGTGAACACATGCATACCCTGGGTACATGACCCAGGGCTGCACTAGCACGGGATGCACGAGGGAAATGTTAAGCAGATTTTACCCCATGTGATGCTCTCCCGAGAATTGGGCCATTCCAAGCTCGGTGCTGACAACCCCCCATCCCCCCACCCCCACTCTGTGGCACCTCGGGGCAGGCATTGGCAGTCTGGGCAGCTCTGCCTCAGCTCCTCACACAGAGGGCTCACAATCAGACAAGCAGCCCTGCACAGCTCCATCTGCGGGAGGAACCTCACCCCTCACTAGAACACTCCGTTCACATGGCCACCTCAGCTCTTCCTGAGCCATGCTGATTTTACACACGTGCGTGGCAACCGTGGGAGCACTCATCAAAAGGCTGCAGAGCACACACCTCCCACTTTACTTTCAACTCGCCTGCCCTCCCTTCTGCTGTGCCTCCAAAAGTTGTTTCCCATGGGCAACAAGAAAGCAGCCAGGGCTTCTCTCTCTGGCGGACTTGAAGTGAAGTCCAACTACTTTGTCCTATTTTCAACAGACAATCGTGTGTTCAGTTTATTTCCCTGAGGAAGAAGGAGACTTGTGACTGAACTTCTCAGGCATACCACACATCAGGAGTGGCACAGGGACCTAAGGCAGGCCACCATAGCCTGCACTCAGCCCGGCCCGGGGAGCCACACGCTGGATCTGCACCGCCCAAACAGAACCTCCAGCTTCTTGAAACTGGCTGTAAACAGAGAGAGGGAGGAGCCGCTGTGCCTGCCAAGCAAGGCAGGAACCTTGTGAGTAATTTACTGGAGGAAAAACAAGTGGTGAGCCTGCATCCTGGGGCCCGCATGTGCTCACATTCTGGCACATGCATGGCATTGCTGTGCAGAGGCTGCGGGGCTCCAGGGAAGCACAGCAGAGGCTCCCCTGGCTCTCTGGTGGCTGCAGTGCCATGCTGTTCACTGACGGTATCTGTTGTCCATGGCACAAAGAAACGTGGGACCTGAAATAAAGGTAGGAACCCAGCAGCCAGCAAGGTTGTGGTAGCCGAGAGCAACCAGGAGGCAGGAAGGGAGGGAAGGGTTACATGTGGCCTGAGCTATGAGGACATCTTTAAATGTGAGGGTGCTGAGCCAGAGCAGGATTCAGGAGAGGTCTGGCCTCTGCAGGGTCTAGCAGGTAAAGCTGGCCCACAGCCACACTGTGGCCCCCTCATGAATAAGGCCAGGGGCCTGTTGCAAGTGGCTCACACCTGTAATCCTAGCACTCTGGGAAGCTGAGGCGGATCGATCACTTGAGCTCAGGAGTTTGAGTCTAGCCTGAGCAAGAGTGAGACCTGTCTTTTCTAAAAGTAAGAAAATCAGCTGGGCATTATGGTAAGTGCCTGTAGCCCCCAGTTACTCAGGAGTCTGAGGCAGGAGGAGCCTTGAACCCAGGAGTTTGTGATTGTTGTGAGATAGGCTGACGCCATGGCACTCTAGCCTGGGCAACATGGTGAGATGCTGGCTCACAAAAAAAAAGAAAAAAAAAGTAACAATACAACTCATGTGTGAAGGCCCTTCCTTGCTGACCTCACTCCCTTTGTCCCCTGTATCAGAACATGAGGGAACAGCTTGGACAAATTCTGGGCCTCTTGGATACCACACGAGGACAGCTCAAGCCAGGCTGCTTTTGGGGTGGAGACACTGTGCTTGCTGACATCCACTCTTGGGGGTCACAGGAGAGCACAGTGCTTCCTGGGACTCATGGCCAGTGGGGTCTGATGAAGTGTCCCCAAACTGGAAACTCAAGCTGCATCCTTTATGATAGCCAAAGGTACACGGGACCGGGGGCAGACATAACTGGAGGATGGCATTCAGGCCTCCAGACCCTGACGACTGAAGTGGCAGTTCAGTTACCAAGATTGGGGGAGGGGAGGCACAGTAGAATGGGAAGGAGAACAGAGCTGTTAAGACCAGTTGCTTGGTCAGCTCAGAGACAGAGATGCCCCTTCCTGTTCACAGGGGGACCAGCCACTTCTTACTGCCCATCTGGTGCCTGTGCCGTCTCCCGAGAGGAGTCCAGCCCTTGACAGCCTCCCTGGAAGCCACCTGCCCAGCCCAGGAGGTCCAGTCAAGATGTGGTTAGTGAAGGGACAGACAGCCAGAGTGTGAGAAGCAGGTGTCTAGATTTCAGGACTTGTGTGCACATGGTGGATGAGACTAAATGCTCTTCCCTGGAGTGATGTGATCTGCATGCGTGGGCCAGTGCGCCTGGTGTGGCCTATCTCTGAGTACCTTCATCACCGTCTGACACTCATCTCAGGCTGCCAGGTGGCATTCGTTAGCATTGCGTAACAAGTCACCCTATCGGTGTCCTTCCTGCCCACATCTGAGGATCAAGGGTGTTTGTCCGAGTGGAATTCCCCCTGTGCCATCCACCTGCTGCATATGTGCTGACTCTAGTGACACAAAGGTGACAGAAGATGTAGGGGCAGACCTTTGGGCACTGCCACTGTGCTTTCAGATATGCACAGCTGCCCTGGAGCAGAGTCTTAGGGTCTGGATTCTTGTTCCCTCATTCTGAGCCATGTGTGTCTGGTCTGAGTCCTGTGGTGGAAGGATGTCCCTTTTCAACTTGCTCCCAGGATCTCTGCGTGTGATCACTCGGTCACAGTGCAACTGAGATGGGTGAGGGCAGGCAGGACTGGCATGGACCTCAGCAGCCTGGCTGCTTCACCATGTCCGTGCCTCTAGAGACAGGGGTGCTTTCTCTCTGTGTATCTGCCTGGGGTGTCCTCTTATCTGAGAGCAGAAGGTCTGACTGAGCCAACTACATTTTGAATGTAAGGTTTTCCCCCAGAGAACTGGACATTGCTGAAGAATACCTGCTCTTTAGGAAAGGAGGGATGGTTCTATATTGTGGCTCTACCTGCCTATTTCTCATTCAGTTACAAGGAGACCGGAGTTTCCCACAGATTATGGCCAAAAGGCCACTCTGCCCTGAGCCCAGGTGCTGAGCTGCCTCTGAGGTGCTAGGTCCTGGGCCAGGGCCACCTGCTGCAGAGAGGTAATCCCAGTGTTGGGCCCATCCCACCTCTCAGGATGGTTCAATTGGACCTCACAGTGCTCTGCAGAAAGGACTCTTAAGTGTATGGGATGTGCTGAGCTCACGCTCCAACCCTGAGTACCTTAGTCCCTCCAGAGCAGCAGCCCCTCCAGGCCCAGCTCCTGTCACAACACATTTCACCAGCTGCCGCTGAGGAACGAGACCAGTTGGCAGAGCAGGACGCAGTAGAGGCATGGAGCATTCTGTGGCCAGCTCATGCAGGGGCACCTTGAATAAACTACCCATCGCCCTGGGCCCACCATGCTGCTTCACTGTCATATGGATGACAAAAAGTTTCCAGACAAGGCCACTGTCTTGTGTGGGGTCCAAATGTCCTCTCCAGGTCTGTGTGGGCTGCACGTATTGCTAATGCCATGTCCACACAGTCCCCACCTGTGTGGGGAGGATGAGCCCTGTGGTGGGTTCCTGCCTGTGCCCTGAGCTGCTGGGATGGGCTCCAGCCACCCTCAAGTAATAAGTGGGTAGGAAAAGAAATTAATTCAAATTACTGTAAAATAAAAATTTGTAAAGCCTATATACTCATACAAATATGCAGTAAATGATGTAGTGTAAGTGTGCTTGACAAGCCACTGTATTTGTGATTGTTTCTGGACTGTGGAGGCAGGAGGTACTCCAAACAGTTTCACTTCACAAACATTTACCCCTCAATTTTACCCACCACCATCACTCACTGACTCTCCAAAAGTTGGGTAAATATTATCTCCCTTGTTTTTATAACTCTTTCCTAAATGTAGGTTTAGGAGAAAAAATGTAGCTCATTTTTATTTCGATGTTTAATATTAAAGTGTTTGGAGATCTTACTTAGAAGATTGGTGATGTTTTTGTGACCAGGAAGAAGCCATAGGAGCTTAGCTTGTTTCTGTGAATTGGGCTTTCATTATATGTCCTTTTGCTTAAAATCACAGTTTGTAAGAATCTACTGAGGATGCGAACTGAAGACTCTTGTACTCAGATTTCTTCAGGAAAGGGGTCAGGGAGACTCCGTGGCCACTGACATGACTGTAGCATCATAAGCTTTGGCCACAATAGCACAGGCTAGGCCTTCAGATAGCCAGATATAGATGTTGTCTCACTCAGGGAGACTGAGTTTTCAGGGCCTTGGGCCTGTGGGAGGCTCCTCTATACCGCTAGGCCATTCCTGGGCTACCTGAGCTGACTTCCTGTTCTTCCTTCCACAGAGTAGGGGAGCCTCACAGGCCACCATGTGGGGCTGCAGCTGGCTCAATGGGACAGGCAGGGGTGAGGAGCCGCCCTTCTGCCAGGAATTGCAGCTTGGGCTGTCCGTGCTCTCACTGCTCTGCCTGGCTGCAGGTGTCCCCGTCGGCCTCTGCTACAACAGCCTGCTGGTGCTGGCCAACCTGCACAGCAAGAGCAGCATGACCATGCCGGATGTGTACTTCGTCAACATGGCTGTGGCGGGCCTGGTGCTCAATGCCCTGGCCCCCGTGTGCCTCCTTGGCACTCCCGGCTCAGGATGGGTCCCATGGAATGTCAGCAGTGAGGCGCACATCGCGCTGCTGATCCCATTCAACGTGTCCTCCCTGGTGGTCATATACTCCACCACACTGCTCAGCCTTGACCACTACATTGAGCGGGCACTACCACGGACCCACATGGCCAGTGTGCACAACACCCGGCATGTGTGTGGCTTTGTCTGGGGCGGGGCCCTGCTGACCAGCTTCTCCTCATTGCTCTTCTATGTCTGCAGCCGTGTGTCCTCCCGGGTCCTGGAGTGTGCCAAGATGCAGAGTGCAGAGGCTGCTGACGCCATTCTGGTGCTCATCGGCTATGTGGTGCCTGTGCCAGCCGCCCTGTATGCACTGGTGCTCATCTCACGCATCCAGAAGGCAGACACACCCCTCGACCAGGACACAGGGAGGCTAGACCCCTCAGCGCACAGGCTGCTGGTGGCGACAGTGTGCACACAGTTTGGGCTCTGGACGCCTCACTACCTGACCCTTCTGGGGCACACAGTCCTGGTCTCTCACGGGAAGCCAGTGGACGCTCACTATGTAGGGATAGTGCACCTTGCACAGGATTTATCAAAGCTCCTGGCCTTCTCAAGCAGCTTTGTGATGCCCCTTCTTTACCGCTACATGGACAAAAGCTTCCCCAGCAAGCTCAGGCGGCTGATGAAGAGCCTGCACTGTGGGCACCAGCACTGCTCCCCAGACCCCACAGGGCTCCAGCAGGTGCTGACGTAGGCAGTCTGGGACAGGTGATCAATTGTTACCCCCAGGACATAAACTGGAGTTCCTATGGATGTATGGCTCTTTGCTAACCTGGATGCCACAGCCTGTCCTCCCCAAAAAGAGACACACCAACTACAAGAACACCACAGGGTGTATTTCTTGTGGTTTTCCCAAGAAGGCCACTCGTAAGCCAAGGCTGTATTGTTCAAAGCAACAGAGGCCTGGTGTGAAGAATCAGCTGCATCCTTATTAACTCACCTCCTTTCTCCATGATCTGTGTGCGCATTACCCCCCACACACAACTGCGAGGCCCAAGCCTGACAACATGCTCACCGGCAGCCTCCCCAGTGTCAGGCTTCCATGAAGTGATAAAAATCTAAAGCCACTATTTATACTTTGAATTGTTAAAATACTTGATTCCCCCTCTTTAATTTTGTGTCATAAAGAGATGCTTGATAGAAAAATGACAAAAAGTGAAGGAAACACTACAAAGACATGCTGGCACCACCTGGGGTCAGTGGGCAGCTGCCTCTGGGTGTGCTGTGGGCACAGGTAGGTTTTTTTTTTTGAGACAGAGTCTCAAGCTGTCGCCCTGGGTAGAGTGCCATGGCGTCACAGCTCACAGCAACCTCAAACTCTTAGGCTCAAGTGATCCTCTGGCCTCAGCCTCCAGGGCAGCTGAGACTACAACGCCCAACTATTTTTAGAGATGAAGTTTCACTCTTGTTTAGGCTGGTCTTGGACTCCTGAGCTGAGGCAGTCCACCCACCTCAGCTTCCCAGAGTGCTGGGATTACAGGTGTGAGTCACTGCGCCAGGCCTCACAAGTGGGTTCTTAACATGAAATGCAGCTGGTATTGAGCTGGGAAGTTAACACCCTCTCTTCACCCACCATAGTACTTGGTTGGCCGGTGACCCCCCCCCCCCCAACATCAGCTGTTTCCACTGTGGGTCTGTCCCAGTAAGTCAACTCCCCAAAATGTGCACCAAACTAAAGAGCGTAAGCGAACTGAAGAACCAAAAATGCCATTAGAATTTCTAACTCAACACCAAGGCTCAGAGGGCATGCCTAGGGAAGAGGTCTGTACGATGGGATAAGAGAATACGCCTGAAGCTGGTCTTCCTTAGGTGGTCAGGGGTCAGCACTGTACCTGGAAGAGGTCCTGCAGCCTGTGGGTGAGGCACCCCATCCTGGCCTGTTCCAGTGGGAGCTATGCATGGATGTCAGCTATGAGGTGGCCCAGGTGAGGCCTCCCCCAGGCACTGAGGTATCCCTGGACTAGAGGTGGCCTGGGTGAGGCCCTGTCCCCTAAGCACAGAGGTGGGATACACAGGCAGATGAGTTCTGTGCATTCCCTTTTCCTGATCCCCTGGATTAGTGAACAGTCTTCTGAGTGACTTCTGTCTGTAAAACTTTAAGTTGTGCATGGGTCTCATGCCACCTTTAAAGCTGCCAACTTGACTCCCCATGGAGCTGCCCCTTCTAAGCACAGAGCCAGGTGAGGGGTTGGTCTCTGTGTGCATGGGGGCTTCCTGTCTCCCCAGCTGCACCTGGAAACCTTGATGAGATTATAGGGTAACCCTGCAGGTTCCTGCAGGTGACTGTAACTCTCCTCTTGCAGGTGAGCAGGCTCAGGACCCAAGAACATGAGGGCTAGAGGGGAAGGTTGGTCTGTATCGGTGGCTCCTTGTTTGGAATAAGAGACTCCGTTGCTGGTACCTCCTACTCCTGGCAAAGCTCCTGGGGCCTCTGCCAGATTGCTTCTTTCACCTAACTGGTCTTCCCCAGACAAAGGAGAGAGGGACCCAAAATTACTTTTTTTCTTTTAAAATTTTCAGTGGCTTTTGGTGCCACTGGCTAATTTCTGGGCATGCTGGGGAACTGGAAGGTCCTTGGGGTCTCACCATTGGCGAGCACTTCACACCCCCACTGCATGGAGCAGCACGCAGACAGGCACAAGCATGCACCCTCCTTGTATCTCCCCTGAAGGTTCTGCCAGAGACCCACCTGTGCTGGTCTTTCCTAGGACACCTGTGGCGGGGATTGGAGATCCATCTCAGATCTGTCTCAAGATGTCCCTCTCAGGCTGCCTACTTCCCTGTATGTTCCCCCAATACTTCGGCCTGGTCTTCCCCCCCCCAAAAAAAAAAAAAAAAAAAAAAAGAATCTGGGCTCTTCAGAGGAGCTACTGGGAAAAAGCTAAGGTAAATAGAACTGTGAGCTCTTCATGAGTTTGAAGACACCAGGGTGCAAGTTTTATGTTCAAGGGTTATCAATTTTACTTCAAACCTACTTGACTACTATAGTTTAAGAACTGATGATCTTATTTTTGTTTTTGTTTTTTTGAGACAGATTCTCTTTGTCAGGCTAGAATGCCATGGTGTCAGCCTAGCTTGTAGCAACCTCAAACTCCTGGGCTCAAGTGATTTTCTTACCTCAGCCTCCCAAGTAGCTGGGACTACAAGTGTGATATCCACCTAATTTTTCTATTTTTAGAAGAGCTGGGGTCACACTCTTGCTCAGGCTAGTCTTGAACTCCTCAAGCTTGATCTCAAGCAATCCTCCTGCCTCAGCCTCCCAGAGTGTTAGGAATACAGGTGGGAGCCACTGTATCTAACCTGATCTTATTTTGAATTATCCACCAGAAAACCTTGCCATGCTTATTGTTTAAGATTCCAAAAGTTAAGTTTAATCTTGGATTTACTTCTTCAAAGGTTATACAATTTACTGTAGGAGACTATATCTGTTGTGACATAGTAGGAAATCAAACATTCATTCTTTAAAAAAAAAACATGACAGAAGATAAACCAGGAATAAATTAAGCAAATTACATGTCAAGTTATTGAATTTTTTTTAAGTATTGAATTAAAAACCATCTGGAAAATCTAGGGGCCTTCTAATTTCTAATTTGTTGAATCCTCCCCAATGGCTATACCCATTTCCCTGAAAGTTCTATGAATCTGAAAAAAAAAAAAAAAAAAACTGCTAAAGAAAACCCCACACCTTTGAAACTATTAAATTATCTGATACTTACTACCCAATTTCTAAATTTTTTAAATTTGTGTTTCTAGGGGTGTATAATATATATCAGAAGACCAACATAGAAAGTATCATAAAACTGGTCATTTCCCCTGAAATTGTAAGTCTGAACACTTTGGTTACTTCTCTGCAGCTCCTCTTTACAGAAACTACATCAGTCCAGTAAATTAGAAGTCATCAGTCCCACATGTGCCCTGCATTGCTGCAGGTCTGAACATCTTCACTGGGAAATGAAACATTTCAGACACCTGTCTGGGAGTCAGCCAGGAAAACAGTCAAAGGGTCTGGTCTCATAACTCCCAGACGCTGCTCTTCCCAGAAATAAGAACAAAATAATCACTGTACTTGAGGCTTTCGGCAGGTGTGGGGACTCTTCATCTGTCCCTCACCTTGCTGCAACAGGGACTTGAGTGGCAATGGCTGATGTCATACTGCACATAGCAAGCACTCCATCAACTTGAGAAGGAATAAATGGTTGTCTAGAAACAAACTGTAATTTTTTCTTTTTTTTTTGAGACAGAGTCTCAAGCTGTGTCCCTGGGGTAGAGTACCAAGGTGTTACAGCTCACAGCAACCTCAAACTCTTGGGCACAAGTGATTCTCTTGCCTCAGCCTCCCAAATAGCTGGGAACTACAGGCGCCCGCCATTTTTTTTTTTTTTTTTTTTTTTGCAGTTGTCGTTGTTTTAGCTGGCCCAGGCTGAGTTTGAACCCACCAGCCTCAGTGTATGTGGCCGGTGCCCAAGTGATTCTCTTGCCTCAGCCTCCCAAATAGCTGGGACTACAGGCGCCCGCCATTTTTTCTTTGCAGTTGTTGTTTTAGCTGGCCCAGGCTGAGTTTGAACCCACCAGCCTCAGTGTATGTGGCCGATGCCCTACCTACGGGCACCACCTGAAATAAACCATAATTTGAACATACCCACTCGTATGAACAAAGAACTTGCAGCCGCTTCTGCGTGCCCAGTGTAGCCCCTGCTTGTCCACTGCAGTCTCCCAGGCCTGCTGGCTCCCCTCTAGGTCCACTGCAGCCCCAGCCTGCCTGTTGCAGTCCCCTAAAGCTCACTGCAGCACCCCCCTGGCCCACTGTAGTCCCTGCCTGCCTGTTGCAGTCCCTCCAGGCCTAGTGCAGCCCCCGACCCCCTTAACCTCTATAGCCCCTGAGAGCCAGGGTATTCCCTGCCTTCCTCATAGCACTGTCTGTATTTCAGGGAACAAATGTCCAGGACTAAGTTTAGATGTAAATCCCAAGAGACATTCAATTCAACTTAAGGTAATGTCAGTCTAAAACTCTTTCTGGTTCTCTTGAGTTTTCAGTTTATTACCATGGGACTGCCTAGTGCAGACAAAGGTGGGAGGAGTGGGAAACCCACCTCCCTTTCACTGAGGCCTCCCCTAAGTGTGTACATGTGGCCACTCTCACCTATCTGTGTCTTTGACACCCACTGAGAATGCAGTGTTTTTATCAAATTCCCTAGATGGCTGCACCTCCCCAGGTTGAGGGATCCCTTCCAGGACTTGCCAGAAGTTACCACGTCCTCTCACTGAATTGCAGCTCAGTCAGCAGCCACAGGAGGTGCTGCCACCCTGCCCTGACTCCTACCTGCTGGTGCTAGCTGTGCCTGGGCAGCTGTAGAGCCAGGGGATGGGGGAGGAAATAGGCCTGGCCTCCCTCTCGGCTGACTTGGCTCACAGGTAGCTGGACCAGTCTGGCTCCAAAGCAAGTGTGTGGCCCCTCCTCCCATGCCCTTGCCTGGACTTCTTCCTCTCACACTTGACGGTCCCATGTGCAACCCTATCTAGCTGCAGATTCCACTTGGCTGTTCAAGAAATGAACACAGTCCTCTGACCAGGCACAGTGGCTCACACCCGTAGCTCCAGCACTCAGGGAGGCTGAAGCAGAAGGATCTCTTGTGCTCAGGAGTTCAAGACCAGCCTGAGCAAGAATGAGATCCCATTTCTACTTTTTAAAAATAGAAGAATTAGGTGGGCATCATAGTGGATGTCTGTAAGCCCCAGCTACTCAGGAGGCTGAGGCAGGAGGATTGCTTGAGCCCAGGAGTCTGAAGTTGCTATGAGCTAGGTTGATGCCACAGCACTCTAGCCTAGAGCAACAGAGTGGGAGGGAGGGAAGGCAGGCAGGCAGGCAGGCAAGAAGGAAGAAAGGAAGGAAGGGGAAAGAAAGAAAGAAATGAACACAGTCCTGATGTTACTAGCTGAGCTTGGCCACCAAGAGCGGACCTGGCACCTCTATATCAGCAGCCCTCAACCTTTCTGACACCAGGGATAATCCTTCCACATGGGGGGGAGGGGGGTTGTGACAGGAAGCAGAGCCCAGGCAGTGATGCTAGCAATAGAGAGTGGCTGTAACACAGATGAAGTTTTGCTCACTCACCTGCTACTCATTTCCTCCTGTGCAGCCCAGTTCCTAACAAGTCATAGACCATGGCCCAAGGGTTAGAGACTGAAGTTCTACACAGTATTCTTCCCAAACAGCAAAGTTATGGGGGCAGAGGGAAGTGTCCTGCATGAGTTGGCAAGGTGTGGGGTGGGCTGCAGGCAATGAGAGGCACTGTTGACTTTCTCCTTGGCTTCCTTCTTTATTCTGCTACCTAATTATGTGTCCTTAAGAAACAAGGCTACTTTTGCCTGTTTGGGGAGTTTACATCATTTTGCTGCTGCGGAGCATGCTACAGGTTCACTATATCACACTTCATTTGTCCACTCTGCTGCTGACAGACATCTGGGATGTGCCGATTACACACCCACCCCCATGGAGTATATTCCTCAGGGGCAGACACACTGTCAGCCGTGCACACTCACCACACTGCCAGCAGAGCCCTGCAGCTGCATGTCCTTACCTGCTCTTCATGCTGTTTGTTGTACTTTCCACTATCTGGGGGCAGGGGAGGTACTAAAGGGTCTCCCCAGGATGAGGCAGAGGTCATCCTTGATTACCCTGGACCTGAATGCTTACCATAGCCCCTAACCTAACCTAACTCCTGTGTCCCTGAAAACAGAAGGGTGAGCCCTGCTGCACCGCAGGGTTGTCAAGCACAGCACTGCAAACCCCTCAGGACACAGTCTGCTCTCCTTCTGATTAGCTTTGGGGGCAGAACCAACAACACACACACAAAAAAAAAACTCCCTCAAAAAACCCAGGAGCATTTAAGCAGACAGACACATCATTTCAATGATATCACAAATATGTTTATCCTAAAGAAGGCATGCATACATACATGTGCATACACACGAGTGCAGGCACATAAGAGCACACACACACACAAGTGCACACACGTGTTTGTCTCCTTATCAGGGATAGTTACTGGAAGAAATTTCAAAAATTATTAGCTGCAGGATGGGAGACACCAAGAAAGTGCAGGGATCACCTACATCCCTAAGGGTCTTGTGCCTGTCAGGGGGCCCTAGACCCCAGGGAAGGGTCACGGGAACCAAAGTCCAGAGACATGTTGCAGTTTTCGTTTTTCATAATAAGAAGCAGGTGCCAGCCTTAAATGCTGTGACTACCCCAAGCCGTAACATTTAGGTTTGGTTAAATCCACAGATAATTTAATCTGATGTGAAGCTGATGACATCCTCCTGCTGGCTCTTGCCCCAAGCATGGCCCTGCACCCACTGTGTGGTCTAGACAAGCTCTTAGTCTCTCTGTGCTTTCCTCCTACTCTGAACACAACAGCTGTGAAAATTAAAGGAGAATTCCTGGAAAGCAGGAAGCAGAGCTCAGCCACCTGGCAGTGCTCAACAAACATGAGCTTGGTTACCATTTCTGAGTGGGACTCCTGCTCCTTTTCATTCTTAGAAAGTTATTGGGCAGGGGTGGTGGCTCATACCTGTAACCCCAGCACTCTGGAAGGCTGAGGTGGGAGGATTCCTTGAGCTCAGGAGTTCAAGACCAGCCAGAGCAAGAGTAAGACACTACAAAAAAATTTAAAAAGTATCTGGGCATTGTGGTAGCACCTATAGTCTCAGGTACTTGGGAAGGCTGAGGCAGGAGGATTGCTTAACCCAGGAGTTTGAGGTTGTAGTGAGCTATGATGACAGCACTCCACTCTAGAGAAGTGAGAAACTGTCTAAAAAAAAAAAAGGAAGAAAAGTCATTGTGAGAACAAAGGCAGCTTGTGAGGAGTAGGGCTCCAGGAGAGGGGCACCTGGCTGGCGCATCCCAGACACTGCTAGAAGTGAGGCAGACCTGCCCTGAGGGATTTCTAGACCCCCAAAGGACTGTGGCACTAAGAGGAAGAGATAAAGTCTTTACACAGCACAGAACAGGCCTTCAAAGAGTGCGGCACATGGGATTTTAGTCTCTAAAGCAAACTGTGTCCTCTAAGGGAGCCAGGCAACATCTTCTGGGTAAGTGACAATCACACTCCAGGACAGCCACTAATCACCCCACCTGGTATCAGTCATGAAAAAGCTGCAGGTGGCTGAAGAAGGAAGCAATAGGGATTGTGGAACATTGAGTGCTGCTGGGTTCCCCTGCAATGGAGGTGGGTAATACTAACCTGTTTTGACACACAAATGGAGAAACTGAAGTGCAAAGCTTAGGTGACGTCCCAAAGGCACCAGAAGGCAGAGGCTACGGCCACTCCGGAGCCCAGGATATCACCAGAGCCAGCCCCGGGCCCACCCAAACCAGGTCCCTCAGGGACTTCTCCCTCACTGAAGTTATGCTGGCTTGTGACTGTTAGAGGTGAGACCAGCAAGGACCCTGAGAGACCATTCCACCGAGGGTCCTATGACCCTGGAAGGGCTCCAGGACTCTGGAAGCTCATAGCCCTGCCAGGCATGCAGGGGGCAGGGAGCATGGGTCCATGAGAGCGAGAAGAGACACAAATCAAAGAGGCAGAAAACAATGGCAGGGGCTACAAGGAGGGTCCTAGGGAAGATAGTGCTGGGGAACATTGAGGCAAGTAAGTGTCACTTAACTCTTATCTGAAGGGCATGTAGACTTTGTCACTGCACATCAAACTTCCAGAAGGAAGACACAGCACTGCCAAAACTTGTTTAGTCATAGAACCCTTTCTGTGAAGTACCTTAGGCCGTGAGAGTTCTTTCCAGCATCAGTTTGAGAAAAGTTAAAAGTTCTAGGCAGAAAGGAATCTTGGCTCTAGACCTGCTCTGCCCCGACCTCTCCAGGGCATCACGCAGGTGCTGCAGGCTGGATAGGCCCAGCTCCCTGCCACCTCCTGTGGCTGATACATACTCAGCTTACAGCAGGGACATGGGGGCGGGGCATGAAACCTACAGCCACCTGGTAGGGACAGTTACCATCTGTCCCTGCCATCCTGCTTCTAGATATTTACCAAGAAAAACAAGAACAGACATCCACACAAACACCGACACACAAACATTCATGGCAGCCTTACTCAAGAGAGCCTCAACCTAGAAACAATATACCTGTCCACCTGTCACCTGTCCACAAGGTGAATGGCCTATGTACCAAAGGAACGCTGCTCAGCAGCAAAATGGAGGGACACCACACACCCAACCATGTGGGGCTGAGCATGTAGCCAGAGCCCCAGGGAGCCATTTGGCAACAGGGCAGGTCAAAGGGCAGGGGGTGGACCAGGGCAAGGCATAGGGGAACTTTCTGGAATGATGGAAACAGTCTCTGTACAGAGTGTTGATTTACACAGGTGTGTGCACCTGTCAAAATTCACCAAACAGGACACTTGAGATCTGTGCACTTCACTGTCTGCAGATTATATCCCAGTATTTCATGAGACACAGGGCAGGGACGTCTTAAAACCACCTACCCATAAGCTCCCTTCAGGCACTGTGTGAAATCAAAAGTGCCATATTCTTTTTTTTTTCTTTGAGACAAAGTGTCACTCTATAGCCCCAGGGTAGAGTGCAGTTGCATCATAGCTCACAACCTCAAACTTCAGGGCTCAAGTGATCTTCTTGCTTTGGTCTCCCAAGTAGCTGGGACTAAAGGTGCCAGACACAATGCCCGGCTATTTTTACAGATGGCATCTCACTCTTGCTCAGGCTGGTCTTGAACTCTTGTGCTCAGGCAATCCACCCACCTGGGCCTCCCAGTGTTAGGATTATAGGCATGAGCCTCTGCCCCTGGCCCTGAAAGTGCTGCACTCTTAGTTGTGGGCAGGACATTACATGACTCAGAGCTGTTTTCAGGGTTAAATGCAATCTGGCCTCCAGGCAGGCTGGCTCTGGTGCCCTTCTAGCAGACACCTGAGGCCCTGACGTGCCAGGGCAGACCAGCAGTGGCCGCAGGAGTCCAGCACAGCCACAGTAGGCACAGTAAAGGAGAACCCACTTCTGCCAGGACAGATGCAGTAAACAGCAAGGAATCAGATGGGATGCAGCTGACCAATACAACCCAGTGACTTCCTAGGACAGCATGCACCCCAACCAGCAGCTCAAGAGCAGAGGGCAGTGAACCCTGCTTGAGTTCCTAAGGAAGCTGACAAGGTGGTTAAGGCAGAAGCCCACCCAGAAAACCTTCCACCTTATTAGGATTTTTCTCTGGCACATGGAAGTGGGTTTACATGAGAAAAATGCCTGGGATTTCTAAGTAATTTCCATAAAGCACAACAACATCGGCTGTGGGTTTCTGAGCATTAGGCTGGGTGCCTATAGAACACCCCTACACACTACTCAGCAGAGTTGTAGCCAGGTAATTCACAGCCTGTCTTTAGCTACAGATGCCAGAACAAGACTGTGCTGAGGGGACAAATGAGCACAGGACACAGCAATGTCTCTGTCCCTGCCACCTTCTGGTTAAGTAGTAAAGTCCACTTGCAGCCAGAGGCTTGGACCAAGACACAGACAATGCTGGAGGAGGGAAAGGAGTGTGCCAGCCCTCTACCTCCCCATCCACAGGGATGCCCAGAGACCCTGGGTACCTGGGAAAGGTATAAAATACACCTAGGAAGGTTTGTGAGCATCCCAGGGAACACAGCTTCCTGCCTCTACCAGACAAAATCACCCTGTGCTTAGTCAAACACTGAGCAGGCAGTGGCACCACAGCAGGATGGCACCACAGCAGAATCCGGGATATAGGTACAGGCCCCACCCTATGACACTTCTGTCTAGTGGGGTCTGCACTTCTCTACATCACAGAGGCCCTGGTGTGTTCACCTTAACTGAGAGCAGGCACTCAGGATGTGATGCTCTTTTTCATGTTTCTGATGGCTTCTCAGTTCAAAAACACCTCAGCATACCTACAACCCATCAGTGTTCTCAGTTTCCACTTCACAGTGCTTACGTGGCAGCCCCGGCATGGAAGCAAGGAGGTCTTGGTGTCAGTTCTGGCTTGCAAGTGACCCTGGCCAGCTCTCAGGCCTCAAGCCGTCCTGTGTGAACTGTCCTTGCTTACTCCCAACCCTACAGGGAGCTGGGGAAAGGAACCATCTCTATCTACCCTGGGGTGATGGGACCTTCAGTCTGATCAACAGCATTTGAGTCAGAAACTGTTCCCTATAGGTACAGGTCCAGAATGCTGAAGTCACTGCAAATTCCACTCTTACAAAAACACAGTCCTCATTGCAAAGAAGAGAGCCCTGTCCATTAGGTGCAGGTCCTCAGATGTGCGCATGTGCGCGTACACACACACACACACACACACACACACACACACACACAGAGACATGGCTGCTGGAGCCAACCTCCCAGAGCAGCACTCTCACGGAGTGATGGAGCGATAAGAGCCACAGGGGTCCACCAGGAGGCTTCTGCTTATAGAAGGCACAATGTCATTCGCACAGCAGCTTCACATTGAGATTTCTGGTATCCAAGTTAAGCCACTTTCAATGACTCTCTGCAGTTCAGAGAGCTTAGTAAGTGCTGTGACGATAAAGGCAGATAAGCAATACCTATAAAATAATACAGGCTTTAAAAATCTTTTTGGAATGACTTTGATCAGAAAACGAGATAATGGTCAACAGCATAAGGGAAAGAACACCCAACACCTCCGCCCTGGCTCTGCTGCATTAGGACTGGCTGCCACGCACACACACATCACTCCAAAGACCTGCACAGGGTCACCAACAATAACTAGAGCTTGAGAAGAAATGGCTTGACCAAGGTGGGTCTGTGGCACCTGGTACCAGAAAGCATGAAAGAGCGGAAGACCACACACAGGATGGTTGAGCATTAAGGAAGAATGAAGAATTAACAACATGCTGAATTAACGAAAACAACCAGTGAGTCCACAGTGACACTCAGAAGAGCAGGTAGGAGAGGGAGGAAAGGAGGAAAGAGAGAAAAAGTGACAATAACATAGAAAATCACAATTTTGTAGCCCCTGGTATAATAACCAATTGAGGGACTGACCATTAAGAGACGCTAATGGTGTCAGAAGATGTTCATTCATATAGTCCAACCATCATCCCACGTGACTGATTACCAAGGAAGTGCCTGTCATGCATCACCACCTTCAGCAAAGGGTCAGGTAGTGTCACCAGCTTGCACATAACGTGCCCCAGGTGAGATGACACCATGTATGCAGCCTTGCCTTGGTGGCACTGGACTTCCTTTGCCAGGCAGAGCCAGCCTCAGGGCTCCATTGTAGGAAGATTACAGTGCCAAGGCCAGATCCCAGACCCGGCTTGTACAGCCACAGCTAACTGCACAGGGGCCTGGATCCTATGTGGGGAGGGGCACAAGAAAGAGACAAGCAAGCGGTGCCCAGGTGACAGCCAGGAAGGAGGTAGGCAGTGGACAGCAGGAGGGAATCGGGTGCAGCAGTGGCATAGCTGGCAGAGAAGCACTAAATAAGGAATTTATGGATTCCTGGTGCCACTTGACAGCCTAACTGAGATCCCAATGGTTTCCAGTCCCTGGACCACACAGCAGACCCCTGCCATGTTCGCAGAGTGCTCCATGCTCTGGTCTCTACACATCCTTGTAAGGAAGCCCTGATCACCCAGAGTGTCCAAGCCAGATGCCCACGGGTGCCTCTGCTACCCCTTTATCCTCATGTTAAGTCTCTTCCACACTTTTCCAATTGTTAAACCAACCTTGCTATTAATGTTTTGCTAAGTAACTTTTTTTCTAAACTGCATGGTCATATAATCACAACAGCACTGATAAGGTAAGAGTTTGAAAGAGATGGGCATTTTCCAGACCACTGAGACTGGTGACCTGTATGTAGTCTCTCACCAGAGTTAGTAGCCTCAATGGCCTAGGCAGGGCAGCCCCAGCAAAGCACCCTCAACAGTGAGCCAAGTGGGGAGCAGTGGCCAGAGCCAGGTTCCCCACATCTGCACACCCAACAGCACCACCAGGACCAGCCCTTGCCAGGCTCTCACAGTCATGGGACCAAGACTTCTCCTTGAATTTCCAAGGCTCAACCAGTGTCCAGCCAAGGAAAGGCCATGTCCTGCCTGTGCATTTAGCCAGTATCATGTAGGAACTCATCTGTCTGAGACAAAGACTCACGTTGCTGCTCCCTAAATGCTTAGTCACCTATATCAAGGAAGCCAGCTGGGCCTGTGCATTCCCTTGTAGGGGGGCTTCAATTACAAAGTCATTTCTTGAACCGCTATAGGACCGATCAGGTTTCCTATTTCTTCCTGGGTCAGCCTTGGTAATTTGCATCTTTCAAAAAAATGTGCCCAATACTGGCCTAAAATCATTTTATCATTTTATTGTCTGTGGAAGGATCTGAAAAAGTTTCCTGACACCCACTCCTCTGAGCAGCATTGGGCAAAACAGGGTCTAACTGGCCATGACACAGGAACCACTTTGTGGTTTCAATCCAAAGCCACACCAAGGAGCACCTCCCTCCCCCGCCCTCCTCCACATTCTGGGGCTGACTTCACGTCCACGGCCTGCATGATGACAATACCAATACTCTCTTTTTTCAACACTGTAGGACAGTCTTACTTTCACAATTCCTGGGTCCATGTTTTTAATTGTCATTTCCTTCCCCTAGCAATATCTGGTTTTCATCCAGGTAGAAGTTCCATTAGCAGAAGTGAATTATGCCCTTGAAAACTGCTTGTTCATATGGTACAGCTGCTACGATGCCCTCTGAAACCCACCCCTGTCTCCATATTCCACAGCACAGGACATAAAGTCCACTATACCCACCAGTCCCTCCCCTAACTCAGGGTGCAGACTGTCCTGTGGGTGGCTAGCTAGGTGATCTTTGACAGGCGTTTCACCTTCCTACACTGCAATTCAATTTCCTCATCTACAAAAAGAGAATCAAAGAAAACGTGTAGAACAGGCTGTGTAGACTGTGTGGGGAGGGAGACTGCCCCGGTGCTGGGGGCTCTGCCAGATGCTGAGTGGTTCTTGCTGGGCCTAGATCATCCTGGGTCTGTGGACATGGAGGGCTGATGACATCTGCCGGCCTACAGCACAGAGAGCCAAACTCTTCCTGATGCTGGAGAAAGGAGCCAAGTCTGACGCTCCCAGAAGGGCAGCTGGGAAGACAGTGTGCTTTTCTCTCCTTAACAGACCAGTCACAGGTCAGGGAAGGGAAAGAAAGGGCAGTGGCTCTTCCAGTAGCTCAGAAATCCCCCCAGGCAGGGAGTCACAGGAATGACTGACTGCCTTTGCTCTGCCCAGCTCCAAGGGAGGAGGCGCAAAGGCAGGACAGTCCCCAGGGAAGTAAGCCCTGGGTGTCACTTAAGCTTGTGGAACAGCAAATGCGTCACTGGATCCTTAGAGCATAGCCATCAATGATGCAGGGCGGATGGCAGGCCTGTCCTCATTGGGCCGCTTCCCCTGGGTCAAGTGCCCACCCATGATGTAGACACTATGTAGGTGGGAGCTACACACCCAGGTGACAGCAGAGAAGCAGCAACTGCTTCAGAACAAGACTGTTCCCCTCCCTTCACAGCAAGGGAAACTGAGGCTGGGAAGTGAAGGAACTTGTCTGCCATGTAGCCTCAGCAGGTGGTCAGGCCAGCCCCTCCCAACCCAGCTCCCTACCACCACCTCCGTGACATGCCCAGGCTCTTGCTCCAGGTGATTAGATCAATAGACAAGTTCTAATCATGACAAGAGTGAGAGAATGGGCCTGCACCCTCAGTGCTTTACTGTTTCCAGAGGCCTGTGCATGCCCTATCTCAGGAATCCTTATATAACTGCATGCTGCTCTGAAATCTGTTACCTGGAGGGGACCAAGCCCATGACCCAGCAATGCTCTCTCTGAGGCCAGGCACATAGGGCTGGTAGTTGGGGACCAAAGACTTTAGGGTGGGAACAGAATGTGGGTTTATGGAACTACCCAGGAAAGCTGCCATCAGTGGCCACACAAAGAGATTTTAGGTAAAGGGACACAGCCAGCAGGTCCCACTCAGTCCATGGGACTTGCCTCCTAAGGCCACCCTGATTCTGCTCTGAGCTCATGAAGGGCCACATCCCACCTATACACAAGTGCAGGAGAGGTCGTACCTGAGGAAGGTTGATGCAGCAACTTGGGAACCACAGTGTGGACAAGGGCAGTCTTTACTGACAATGGGACTCCTTGGGCCTGAAGACTGTCCCCAGGACAGGGGGCAGCAGGAAGCCCTAGGGGCTGGACCCTTGACAATCTCGGAGACCTTCAGAAGGCTTCTTTCTTGAGACACAACACGCTGTGCCCCCCACAGCTTCTGAACCTGGATCCAGGAACAAGACCCTCATCAACCACTAGGCTGTGGGCAGCAGGAAACAGGGCCCAGGCTTGAGCCACCAGGTTGTTAATCTCTCGCCATCAGCACAGAAAGCCGGAATTACTCAAGGGCTGCCCAGGGGGCCTGGAGCCCCCAAGAAAATTATCCCTGGATGACTCTGAGGGTGGAGGCAAGGGGGACAGCACTTGGGAGCAGGACCGGTACTTCTTCCAGCCTGTCAAGAGCAAACCAGGTAGCTCAGGAGTACCCCTCATGTGCAGGGACACCAGTGGAGCAGCACCCCTTATGTGCAGGGGCACAGGGGAGGACGAGTGCCCCTCACAGGCAGGGCTGCCAGGGAAGTAGCAGCCCAGTCCTCCTGCAGCTCTGCAGCTTTTCCGTGGATGTACAGGGGGTCTGGGCACCGAGTTCATGGGTGTGTGGGGTGCTGGGCGCTGTGTCTCTGAGGGGCCACTTAATGAGGGGCAATTTTCATAAAAGAGGCAGCAACACCAAGAGGGAGAGCGTAAAGAATCTGTGTTTCCAATAGGGATGACCTCAGGAAGGCCAACGATGAGAGTAACCTGGTCCCCCAATTCATTTCCAAGATCTCTTCCTCAACTGGGAAGGGGCTCTCTCCCTTTGGGAATTCAGGGCTCAGCCCAGGGCTCTTCCCTGCCCAGTGCCTCGGGCTCCTTAGCAAGGTCAGAGAGAAGCTCCCATACTGATAATCCCACACAGCTCAGGGGGCAAGGCCTGAAGTTCTGTCCACAGGCTGCAGGGTGATGGGGAGCAGGGGCAGTGTTCCCTGCTGTGAGGACTCAGATCACCTGATATCCAGGCTGAAGCTCTGCTGCTCCTCTGGGTAACCCTGTCCTTGGGGCACTGGCCCTGTAGCTTAGGACTGCACAGGAAGGCTCTGGGGGGAAATGCTCTTTCCACTGACACAGGGTGAGCACTTTCTCCTGGTTTTCTGGGTGGGATTTTAAGTCCTTTTTTTTTTTAAAGTCCTATTTTAAGATGCAAACATTGCCATACCTGAGGGGAAGCCCCTGGAACATCTCAGGTACCCAGAGCACATGCACACACATCACTTCTTCTGATGGCAGAACTGTACTGATTTTAATTTTGGGGGGGTCACATAGCCATAACAAGCACTGCTCACTACGATGGGTGTGTGGTCTGAGTGATTCACAGAGCTGTGGCTTTCTGTGCCTGCCTGTTCTGAATAGCACCTCTGAGCTAAAGAAGGGAAGGCAAGACAGAGACAGGCTGAACTCAGCCCTGCGAGTCAGGGGAGTGCTTTGTGTATTTTGTCTCCTGACAGAGCCTCTCAGCTTCTTCATGCCGACCTCCAGCCGACAGGCAATAGCAACTTCACAGCTGTGGGGAGTTTCTTTCCAAAATCAAAGTTTCTTTATAGTATGAGTTGGTTCCATTTAATAAAAGGAAATACAATTTATTTTTCTAGCATCTGGAATTGGAAATGACCTTGCAGATTTCCACATTAAGAAAAGATTAATAGTGGCTACAATATGTCTCCCATGCATTGGGTGCTGATTGAGCTGCCAGTGCTTGCTCTGCTTGGCCTCCACATGGGACGAGGTGTGGAAGGTTTGCTCTGGTAGGACACAATGGACAGCTTACAGTGAGCACATCGGGAACATGAATGTTCTCAGAGGGCATGAAACTGAGAATGGCACACTTTGGAGGGATAGGGCAGGGCCCAGATATACCAGTTTTTCCACCCATGGGAGTCAACTTTCCCAAGTGAGCAAGCAAAGCTAGCATCCAGCAAATGCAGGGGCCAGGGCTCCCAGAGGAACAGAAATGACCGTTTTAGACCGCTTTTAGATGGAGCGCTCTATCCTCTCCTACTGGCTCATCCCTCCTCTCTGCACATCGAACAGTTAGCATAGTGGGAATGCTTCTCATACGGAAATTTTAAAAATGGGTCTTAAATAAAAAAATAATAATAAAGAGCAATCCCTTTATCCGTTTCTTGAGCACCCAGCTATTAAGGAGGGGAAACGACACCAGGGAAGTGTTTCCGTTTCTTAAAGGAAGGCCCAGTACCCTAGTCTGTCCACATAGGGTGCAAGATGTTCCCAAAGGCTGCGGGAACAGACAGGCATGTCCTCTGGCCCATCAGGAGCTGCCTACAGCAGCCAGGCCCCAGTCTGACTTTCCAGAAGGCTCCAGCACACACAGACCAGGGAGAGCTCTGTATTTTTGAGAGGTGTCTGCATGTATGTGCACATGTGTTCACATGTGTCGGTGAGTATACGAGACAGAAGCAGCACACATGATTTTTTTTAGAAGACTCAGAACAAGATAAAAGAAAACCTTTTAAATCCTTATGTAGCTCCTCAATGAGGTTCTTCCAAATATATGGAAGAGACATTCAAAATAGTTCCTAGAAATGGACAGGAAGAAGGAAGGGTAGAAAAGAGGAGAGCTGCCTGGCCTAACAGGCAGCGTCTACCCTGCCTACTGCCCACTGTGGCGGCAATAGCTTCCTGTACTACCCCAGACCCATGTATCCAAGGTCAACTGTGGCCCCTGAGCTAGGTCCCACACACCACCCTGATGTCAGTTCTGAGGCCTTCTCTGTAGCTGTACCTCCATGAAAAGCTGGCTGGGCAGAACCCTTGCCAGGCTGCTCAGCTCCTAGTCTTGGGGGAGCAGAGGAGACCAAGACAAACACATTCATGAAGCCAAGCCCAGAAAGCTCATGATGCCTGGCTACACAACAGATTCACCTTTTGGGAACCCATCACAAAGGCTCTGCTTCTGTGTGGCGCCTGTGGCTCAAAGGAGTAGGGTGCTGGCCCCATATACCAGAGGTGGCGGGTTTAAACTCGGCTCCAGCCCCCCCCCCCAAAAAAAAAAAAAAAAAAAAAAAAACAAACCTACAAAGGCTCTGTTTCCCAGAGTCATGTCTGGTAATTCAACCTCATCCATCCTCCTACTCCATGAACAGGAATACATTTTATAGGCCTTTGATGTTACAGGCCAAAGCTATGTTTTGAGTGAGACCTTTATATGATGAGGTCCAAAGTTACAATTCCCAAACAATTCAGGTCTGAGACAAACAGGGCCACAGGAACAGGCCCTGAGGGTCTGACAATGAGCTGGCAGATCCCTGGGGTAGTCCCAGGCCCCTGCCCAGCCCTACTATGTTGTCTCCCTACAGGCTTGCTGCCAAATCACGTAAGAGAGGCATGACCTCAAAGATTCATGCTGCTTTTGCAAAGAAAAACAACCTGGGGAACCATTCTGGGATAGTTTGTAATTCAAGTGCAGAATCAAATATATCTATAAAAGCAAAAGTTCAGAAACAACAAATAAATGTGCATATTAGGGAAATAGTTTAGTAAATTATTGTCACAGCACTATGATAATTACTTATCCATTAAAAGGAAAAAACATGGAAACGAAGTGGAATTTGCAGAACTCCCAACGGATATAAACTCTCAACTCTGTAAAACAGAGATGCATAACTAAAAGCAGTGAAAGCACAGGAAGCACCTCCAGATGGCCCGTGGAGGGTAGGGTCCATCACCTGGATGCCCCTCCAGTTGGCACAGGGACTCTGAAGGAATCTTCAGGGAACACTAACCCCCATTACTAAGAAAGGGGCTCCCTCCTCTAGCTCCAGGGAAGCTGCTCTGGGTAAGCTGGGGCCCACACTTCCTAGAACTGCTCTGAAGGACTATTTAAGGAGCAATAGCCAAGTGCTGCTATGAAGAACACAAAATTCTCAAGGCTCTGGCCTTGGGGGAGCTCCCAAGGGCCCCACAACATGACCTTGGCAGCCCTCTGAGGGCTCTGGGTAGAGTCCCAGAAGCCCCTGGCTCTTGGCCTGAACTGGCCACCAAAACAAACCAGGGGTTCACTATGGAAGGTTGGTCCCTCTTCCAGGGAATTCCACGACTCAGGAAGAACCTCTGCGTCTGCGAGAGTTAAAAGTGCAGTGGGAATGCAAAAGGGCAAAGCCACTTTGGAAAACACTGGCAGCCTTGCATAAAGTTAAACATAAACTTACCTTGAGAGCACCAATGCCACTCACCCACCCAAAAGAAAATTTATGCTCACATAAATTTTTATGCAAATATTAAAGCAGCTTTACAATAGACTAAGCCCAGAAAGAACTTAAATGCTACTCAAACAGTGACTAGATAAACAACCTGTGGTACATTTACACAGTCTAATACTACTTAGCAATAAGAACTAATGACCATTTGGTATAGGCAACATCATGGATGGATCTCAAATTATGCTAAATAAAAAAGCCAGATCAAAGGCTCCATGTGCACACATTCCACCATGTGACTATGTGGAAAAGTCAACATTAAAGAAGCAGACAGACAAGGGAATAGACAAAAGAGTTCTGGGGGTGATGGAACCATCTCTTATGCTGTGTGGGGTGGGGGTTACGTGACTGGCCACCTCAGTAGCGTATCCCAGAGTACCTCTTAATATATGTACATTCTTAAAAAATGACCATGATAAAAAGTACAGGTTCTCAGCCAAATCATTGAGGTTCAGATCTTGATGACATCACTGACCAGCTGGTGACCAGAACAAACCACCTCATCTCTCTGGGCTTAGTCCCCCCAGCGTAAGGGTTACAGATATACCTGCTAATCTAGAAAACTGTGCAGCTCGAGCTTCAGAAGGTGCCTCGCATGTGGCAGGCACTCAAGAGACAGCAACTTTTAAGCTAAGGCCTTAACTCAGACAGCAAGGCCTGTCCCACCCCCAGGCACTGTCCCCCCATTTCTCATACTCTCTCTGGGAGTAAAAAGGGATGTGGGGAGCTTGTCAAGGTCACAAAGCAGCTCAGGATGTCAGGGGCTGGGGCAGGAGGCCCAGGGGAGGGACAGGAATTACGGAAGATTCTCACAGAAAGCATCTTCCATGTTTTGTCATGTTATCTCTTTAGTTAAGACAAGAGTGGTGGGGAAGACAAGGAGGCTGGCTGGGCAGATGAGGCAGCTGAGCAAACTCAGCAGGTATGTGATCTTAGGGTCCCAAAAAGGGCTCAGGCTTCCCAAACATGCCCATGGCCAACCCAGGGCCATGTAGGGTCAGGATGACAGACCCAGCTAAAGACACCAAGGGCCCATGAAGGGCATACCCACAGCAACACGGCTCCATGAGGAGTTAGGGTGGTGGCTTGGTGAACCAGATAGGTAGGGGCAAAGCTGGACGTGCCCACTCACTGTTCCCCAGACTGGCCTTGATAAGACCAGGAACTCGGGAGACCCCTCTTTCCTAGGACTCCACATTGGGTAAGCCTGTCTGGGACAAAAGGATCAGAATAAGAGCCCACATGCAAATCCACCAGCTTGGGCAGGGCCCGCGGCAGAAGGTACCAGCAGAGAGGTGAGCCCCAGGCACCGCCTGCAGCCGGAAGAAGTGGAGCCTCTGCCCTGTGCAAACTCTGTATGTGAATCCCTCTTCCCCTTTAGCGCCCCCTCTACCCCCATAGCCAAGAAGTAGTTGTCTGGTTCTGCCATACAGATGAGGAAACTGAGCCCCAGAAGTCAGGGTAACCACCCAAATATATAAACCAGTCTGGGGACCCAGGGAACCCAGCCTCTTGTCTGGCATACAGCACAGGGAAGACAAGAAATGGCTAAAAACTTTCTGCTCCCAGAGTTAGAAACCCTCTTTTTCTGTAGAAAAGCTCAGAATAAGCCAAGAAGCAGGCAGCAGCCCTCTCTAGCCAGTGGAGAGTCCAGGGTGTCTTTCAGGGCCCCATTCAGGCACACGTGCCTTCCTTGCACTCACTGGATGGTCCAGGGCCTGGCTCTAACTGAAACAGACATCAGAGCAGACTGCCGCGCCCGACAGCACCAGACAATGGACGGCAGCCATCCACAAACACCACCACCCATGATGACACACGCTCTCTACACCAAGTGCCGGAGATGCAGTCCAGCTGCGGAGATCAGACATCTGACAGCCTAATGCTGTTTTCTGGCCTGCGGTCGATGTAGAAAAGATCTTCTTTCCAATTTGCCTTAATTAAACAAACATTGCAAATCACTTCCTTTCAGTTTGGTCACTATTCTTGATTTCCATGCTACTCAGTGTTCTGGGAATCACTCATCACCGTAAGCCATTCTCAGATGGCAAAGCACCTGATTTAGTGTCACGTCTCTTCAAACTGAAAAAGCCAGAACATGCCTGGACGTGGTTCGGACCTCTCTTGGGCTGGGAAGAAGGCCAAGCCCAAAGAGCTGTACTCCCTGGAGCACCAGACATAGCAAGCACCGAAGTCAAGCACAACCAAGCCAACGTCAGCACACAATTCCAGCGTGTTCCCTTCCACGCAGCCCTCCCAAGGCCTAGGAGTTCCTTAGAGAAGGCACTGTTCTTATCACCAATTTAAAAGTGAGTTGAGACCAGGCATAGAAGCTCATGCTTATAATCTCAGCACCTTGGAAAGCCAGTTAAAGACCACCCTGGGCAACAGCAAGACCCCATCTCTATAAAAACTTAAAAAAAAACTAGCCAGGTGGGGTGGTGCCTCTAGTCCGAACTACTCAGGAGAGTAAGGCAGGAGTAAGGCTTGAGCCCAAGAATTTGAGGCTACAATGAGTTATGATAACATCACTGCACTCCAGCCTGGACAACAGAGTGAGACCCTAGGGTAAAATAAATTAATAAATAAAAAAAAAAAAATGAGGTCAGTGAACCTGAAAAGGGTGCAGTAAGAAGCCTGATACATAGGCTTATCAGTGGTGTAGACCCAACACCTGCAGCCCGCCAATAGCAGCAGAGGCTTGCCCCCGGACTTTCCATTTCAGGAATAGTGCATCATCACTTAGCTCAACCCATGTAATACTGACAATCCATTAAAAAAAAAAAAAGATTTTACAAAAACCCCAGAGAGGGAAGACTACACAGACCTCTAAAAGGAAAAAAAAAAAAAAAAAGACAAGACAATAAGATATCACCAGGCAGAATAGAAGGGGACAGCACTATGGAGAGGGCCTCAGCAGAGCAGCCAGAACTGTGCTGACAGCCCAGGGCCTGTACCTACAGCATGGCCACAGAGGACAGACAACAGGAGTGGGTGTCTCGCAGAGCCACCGCCAGGTCAGCCTCGGGACTGTAGGGCACTCTCTGGCACGGGGGGGGGGGGCGGGGGGGGGCGTACTGGGAGCCCAAGAGCCTTGTAGGAGCAGAACAAGTATTCCTTCAAGTAAATCACTCTTGTTCATAAATTATTTATAAACACTAGTTTTCAAGTAACGCCCAACACCCTGTTCAAAGATAACCAGAGATACAATAAAACTGGACTCCAGGAATTGTCATATTATAGAACCGTGTTATATTTTTAAAAATTAAGGATAAGTTTGAAGATACCTTCAAGGAATGGGAACCTATAAAAGTGTCAGATTTTTAAAAGATTGAAATAGAATCTCTAGAAATAAGAAAACTGAATTTAAACTAAAGGATGCTTTTAGGAGCAGGTTAGTCACAACTAAACAGAAAGACACTGGGTTGAAAGACAGGTCTGAAGAAATTACTCAGAAAGTTCAACACAACATTTGATCATGTTCTAGAAGGAAGGGAGAGAGATAGACATGATATTTGAAAACATGAAGCTGAGAATTTTCCATAACTGATGAAAATAACCCTCAGATTTAAGAAGCCCAGCAAACTCCAAGAGGTATGACAAAGCCACTGTACAATTCTAACCCCAGAAAAACTATCGAAGTTTAGACAAGCAAAGAGTGAGTTTTCAGTACAGCAAACATTAAAGGATTTTCAATAAAGAAAATTCTACTGGCTTGGCACCCAAAGCACAGTGGTTACGGTGCCAGACACATACACCGAGGGTGGTGGGTTCGAACCTGGCCCGGGCCAGCTAAACAACAATGACGACAACTGCAACAAAAAATAGCCAGGCATTGTGGCGGGCACCTGTAGGCCAGCTACTTGGGAGGCTGAGGCAAGAAAATTGCTTAAGCCCAAGGGTTTGAGGTTGCTGTGAGCTGTGATGCCATGGCATTCTACCCAGGGTGACAGCTTGAGATGCTATCTCAAAAAAAAGAAAGAAAATTCTAGCAATGCACCTAAGGTAGAAGGAAAATTATTCTAGTGGAAGATCTGAATTGCAAAAAGAAATGAAAAGCAAGAGTTGTATATATGTGGGCAACTCTAAATATTGATTACACAGAATATTAATGGATTCCAGATGTTGAAAAATTAAGACTGAATTACAATACAAAGCAATAATTTGGGAAGAAGAGTTTATGTTGTTAAACTCTGTAAACACACACACATTATGTACATATATATGTGTATATGTATGTATACATATATATATATATTTTTTTTTTTTTTTTTTTTTTTTTTTTTTTAAAGAGGCAGGACCGTCACCCAGGCTGGAGTACTGTGATGTCATCATAGCTCACTGTAGCCTCCAATTCATAGTCTCAAGCAGTCAAGTCTCCTGCCTCAGCCTCCCAAAGCACTGGGATTATAGATGTGAGCCCCCGCATCTTACATTGTCCCAGAGGAGGAAACTATTGATTACTGTTAAGACTTTGCTCAGAGATTTTGCTATGTGTCATGTAGTCTACAGAACACACATATCACATTGCTGTTAGACAAATGAGACAGACACATATACACATGCACAGAAAAGTATCTCTATTAAGTGGGAAAAGTGAATAATAAATCTATGTACAGATGCCAGGTACTGAACACCAGCCTGCGTATGTAACAAACACATTTCTAAATGAACAGCAAAGTCTGGGGGATATATAGCAAACTACTGTAGATACTATGTGCCAAAAGAAAACTGGCAATTTGCTTTTGTGCTCCTCTTTCTGAGTTTCACGTCTGGAATCTGAGGTCACACTGTGTGCATTTGGAGCTTGGCCCCTCGGCAATGAATAGCAGGATCCTGGGCCCCACCCAGACCAGCAGCCCTCTGGTCGCTATGGCCACCCCACAGGAAAAATGAAGCTGCTTATGGAACCAGCTCCACCTTCAAGCATCTGTTGAAGTTAGGTTTCCAATTTTATTGTTTTCAATTCCTTTCAACAAATAGTAATACTATCTCCCATTGAGTTAAAATTTATTTATTAATTATTATTATTATTTGAGACAGAGTCTCACTGTGTTGCACTCAGTAGAGTGCTGTTGAGTCATAGCTCACAGCAACCTCAAACTCTTGGGCTTAAGAAATTCTCTTGCCTCAGCCTCCCAAGTAGCTGGGACTACAGGTGCCTGCTACACTATGGGTGCCCAGCGATAATTTGTTGCAGGTGTCATTGTTGTTTAGCTGGCCCAGGCCAGGTTTTTTTTTTGTTTGTTTGTTTTTTTGTAGAGACAGAGTCTCACTTTACCACCCTCAGTAGAGTGCCGTGATGTCACAGGACTCACAGCAACCTCCAGCTCTTGGGCTTCCGCGATTCTCCTGCCTCAGTCTCCTAAGCAGCTGGGACTACAGGCGCCCACCACAACGCCCGGCTATTTTTTGGTTGCAGTTCAGCCGGGGCTGGGTTTGAACCTACTACCCTCAGTATATGGGGCTGGTGCCCTACTCACTGAGCCACAGGTGCCACCCCCAGGCCAGGTTTGAACCCGCCAGCTTTGGTGTATGTGGCCAGAGCCGTAACCACTGTGCTATGGGCACTGAGCCACATTCAGTTAAAATTTAAAGGGAGGAAGGGGACATTTGTGTGGAAACAAAATTATTTCAGTGACAGAACATACACTCACAGAGCTTGGAGTTCCTCAGTACCATAGTCAAAGCCCTACTGAGGAATCTGCAGTTCAGCTGTGATAAAGTGATTCTGATTGAATGGGCAGGGAGCTAGCATCCAGAGCCTGAAGGGTGCTGAGAGTACTCTAAGAGAGGATGGAATGGGTTAGACCAGTGGTTCTCTATCTTCCTAATGCCACAACATATTTTCATTGTTACAAAGGGGTTGCGACCCACACGTTGAGAACCAACCCACAGGTTGAGAACTGCTGGGTTAGACTTTGTTAGGATCCAAAAGCCAGATTACGAATGCCTCCAAGCAATGCAGACTCCAGGCAATTCCCTTGTGAAGGCAGAGGCCTCACCTAGAAAAAGCAGGAAGCACTGAATGGACTCGATTGACGCTTCCAGAACCCTGCTCCCTGAAAATCACTCATCCACTATCTTCTTTGGAAAGATAACTCACCCACCTATCTTCTTTGGAAAGATAAACACTGCTGCAAAGAGCCTGCTCACTGTGGAGCCCACTGTCCTATAAAGAGTAATATCCAGATGCAACTGCATTCAAAGAATGCACTTTAGTTGTGAGCAACAAGGTTCCTTTACTGAGGACCAGGGGAGGTAGAGAGGATGCTTAGAACCCTGCCCCACCTTCCAGGACCTCCACTCTCCAAGGTGAGCCTTGGGACACCCAAGGACGGAGGCTGTGAAAACAGCAATTCCTGGGGCTAGGTCCAAGCATCTTCATTCTGAACATGCTTTCAGCAACACAGACAAGATGGTCCACAGAACAGCCTGCCCTCTAACCAGGGTCCCAGGTCCCATCCCTAACTTATTGGCACAGGCTCTGGAAACATCCTCCTCTGCCTCTAGCAAAGGCTAGAAGTTAGGAGCCCTTTTGGGAAAACACAGTAACTTCAGCAAGTGCTGACTGCCCTTGAATGCTACAGCATGTGCTTCTCCCCGCAGACAAGTCCCACGACACGTCCTAGGTGAGGGACCTAGGCTGCGTTCCCGGCTGCCGAGGGCATCAGAGCATCACAGAGCATAACTCCAGCTGAATGCACATCTGTGTGGCTCTGTCTGTCCCTACAAGCTTAGCAACTGGGCTCTTCAACCTGGCCTCCTTCCAGTAGGGCTGCATCAGACAGGGGCCTTGGAGGCCTGAGAGGCGAATGCCCAAGGTGATGCTGCCATTGCTAAGCACCCACAGATCATCCATGCTGTGGGTCCTCTCTTTCCTCACCAATGTCCGCCACATGGTGCTTCATATGTACGGGTGGCAATGTGTTGCATTCCTGCTGCCTGGCACCTCATCCTGTCTGCTCACAGGGGAACACGGCAACCCCGCTAGGCATGAGAGGGGCTTGGCTGACATTTTGGATTGTGCCTTCTGCAGGTCTCTGCTAAGGGCCATCTTCATGGACCCACCTGGGAAGCTGCACAATGTGTCAGGTGAACCTACTGCCCACTTGGCACAAATAATAAACTGTTGAGGTTCAGCCTGGACCCTGTCCTGCTCACTGTCAGACTGCCCTAGTGGGCAGCTCCTCCCCAAGGAAGTGGCCTCTGCTTAGCTGGTGGTGCTGACAGGCCTAAGTCTGTTGGCTTGCAACTCTCCTGTGACATTACATTCCTCCAGTGGGCCAGGTTGACACTAGGGGACCAGGCTCCCCTAGGCTGAGCACCTCTGGAATCTTGCAGAACAGGCCCTGTTTAGGGAAAGCTGTGTCAACTCCCTGGCTGCCCCTTTCCTCCACAAGCCTTGCAGGTTGCACTGCTGCATTCCAGAATATGTCATCCAAAAGTGCAGAGAGGAAGAGGCTGACAACAGCATTTCCTTAAGAAGAGCAGGGAATTAAGTCTGAGGCCCTGCCTGCCAGACACAAGCCAGATGGGCAAGTGACAGAATCTTCCTGATATTTAGGAAACAATGTTCATTTGATGAAACTCAATCTACTTGGTAAGATCCAATGGAGAGGATATGGCTGTTAGAAGATGCTTATTAAAAATTACTTTTCTGGCATTCAGCTCAATTTATGTGAAAGCACTATGGTCTTTTGGCCCAAACCAACAACCACACCTAAAGGAAACCCTGAAACCCAGGGATCCAGGTCATGTGGAAGCAAAAGTAGGTCCCAGAAACATACTTGATCTGGCTAAAATGTTCCAAACTGTGATGAGGGAATTCTGTGACCTGTTTATTAATTGGCATTTTTCTCTACCTTTACCCCCAACCAAATGACAAAGAAAGGAATCTTAAAAATAAAGACATTATTCAAATAAAGTTATAGCTATGGATAGATGGGGATGTCACATTTTGGTGACCCCATTCTACACTGAAATCATTGTCAGTGGAAATGCATTTACTGGCCTGGCCTGCCTTAAACATGCTCAAACACTTACACTAGCTGACAGCTGGGCAAAATGATCCAACATGAAGCCTATTTTATAATAAAGTGTTGACTATCTCATGTAATTTGAGGACTGTACTGACAGTAAGGAACAGAACAGACATACAGATAACCTGAAATATGGTTTCTATTGAATGCACATCACTTTTGCACCATTGTCAAGTTGAAAAGCCTAAATCGGGGACCACCTACCTACATTATAACTTGATCTGAAACTGTCATAGCTGGTCAGCCTTCAACTCTGCCAGAAAGTATGGGCAACATAAATCTTGTTAAGAACAAAGAAAGTCTGTCTTTTAAAAATGTTTCATTATCAGGCGGCACCTGTGGCTCAGTGAGTAGGGCACCAGCCCCATATACCGAGGGTGGCAGGTTCGAACCCGACCCTGGCCGAACTGCAACAAAAAAATAGCCAGGTGTTGTCGTGGGCACCTGTAGTCCTAGCTGCTCGGGAGGCTGAGGCAAGAGAATCGCCTAGGCTCAGGAACTGGAGGTTGCTGTGAGCTATGTGACACCACGGCACTCTACCGAGAGAGATAAAATGAGCCTCTGTCTCTACCAAAAAAAAAAAAGTTTCATTATCATCAGAATGTGAGAATATTATCCACAAGCTTAAAAAGCACTAAAATAACTGGTATAAATCCAGTGTTTTTGTTCTACTGTGACCTGGTAATCAGACAATGCCCCCTCTAGGCAGGTCAGTGAAAAGCGCTGTTTTGAAAGCCTCATCTATTTTATCTGACACTGCAGAAAGGCTACTAACATATGAAATATAAAAATATAAAATACAATAATTCACCTAATTCCAAAATTTACATTCATCATTCTTGCTAGATTTATATTAAGAATTTCTTGATTATGCCGAGTATGGGGGCTCACACCTGTAATCCTACCACTCTGGGAAGCCAAGGTGGGTGATGGCTTGAGCTCAGAAGTTTGAGACTAGCCTGAGCAAGAGCGAGACCCCATCTCTACTAAAAATAGAAAAAAACCAAGGCAAGAGGATTGCTTAAAAGAACGTGACATTTCTGGGCACTATAATGCCTTGGCACTCTATTCAAGGCACCAGATTGAGACTTCGTCTCAAAAAAAAAAAAAAGAAAAGAAAAAAGATTTCCTTGGTTGGATAAAGAGATGTGTAAGGGAAAGGTGTCTCTTTGACTTTATGAAATCTGTACCTTTCATACCTTCAACTTTAATGATTACTTTAATGTTAGTTTGCAAACTAAACAAAAGCATGTCTTTTGTTAAGTTTGTTTTCAATGTTTACATACAGATGGTGCCCCAAAAATGTGATATATATTTTAAGAAAGGAAAAAACTATTAAAATTGTAATACTCAATATATGTTGATAATAGTAGTTATTCTGTATATTGTTATCTTATATCTCTTATAATTGCAGAAGTCAAATGTGACTTGAGTATTATAATTTTAACACAAAGTTTATCTTTCTTAAAATGTATGTATATTTTTTTGGTACCCTTTGTATTTGCCTTACTTCTTTAGAAGAAAAAAGACTTGGTTCTTATATAATTAAGAGTAACTTCTGCCACAACTATGATCCAGGCTTCAACCTCACAAAAGAAAACTATGTAATCTAATCGTATGCAGCCCCATGTTAATCTGAAAAAAAGAGTAGCTTCTCTAACACACTATTAAATTTTTTAAATGCCCCCTCACTTACTCATTTACATTCACAAGCCCTCAATATGGCAAGAGTGAGAGGTCTACTGACAGCCTATCAGAAGTTCAGCAGGGAAGACAAACTGTTCCTTTCTGCCTAGCATAGTCAGGGCCAGGATAAACAGGGTCAGGACTAAGAAGCTACAGTTATTTCTCTACCTGTTACAGTGATTTTTGATTAGATGTTGACATTGTCAATTACCCTCATTGAGTGTCTGAATTTTATTGTCTTCTTTTAAAGAGCACTGGAGTTTACTCTGGCAGGTAGTTTATTGTTTACGGACAGGCATAATTCCTTTATCAATGAGAGTATAGAGTAGCCCCACCTCCAGGACCAGTTTCACCTAAACACTTAAGTGTGTCTTTTCTGGGGTCTTTTCCTATTGTCATATCTGTTCAAAGATGTCTCTGTGCTCTGGCCAGAGCCCCACATAAACTCCAGGAGCTGTTCAGTTTGTAGCTAGCCATCAGTTGTTCTCAAACTGGTCTTATGAATTTTCACACTCTGTATTCACAGAGTTAGCCAGAGACCCCAGCAGACTGCTCTCTAGATTTCTGGGGCTCTTTCTTCATGTTGCACCTCATCTCCCAGAACCATATCCTAACAACTCCAGCTCCCTCAGCCTCCCAGGAATCTAGTCTTTGTCCCTTTCACCTGGCCCCGTCAGGAATCCCCCTACCTATGCCTTGAACCACAGACTCCAGGAAGGCAGGTGAGTACCAGGCCTCACCTCATTGACTTCCCTCATCTCAGAGGTCAAGTCTCCTGGCCTGTTGTCCTAAAGTCTGAAAACAGTTGTTTTCTGTAATTTACCCAGGTTTTAATAGTTTGTGGCAAGAGTGCAAGTTCCCTTACATTATTCATCATGGCCAGAAGTGGAAGCATCTAAATTGATTTATAAACACACCACAACAATAGATGCCAAAGCTTGTTAGTTTTAGACCCAAATGAGGCCACTGAAGGTTTTTGCATGCTCAGGGCTCAGGAGAGATGGCTGCTTCTAGCACTGGGGAAAGAGATATACAAGGTGAGCGCTGAGTTCCTTAAATACCTTAGCCAAAGAAATAATTTTTGAAACCCAGCCACAAAAATGTAAATTAGTGGTTCTCAAACATTTTCTTTTTGGCAGTAGGATCCTTTCTTTAAACCAAACTTATAAGGGAGCTGGACATGTGAAATGTTTTAAAAAGGCTTTGCTCTGATTGGAATGGGGAAATAAAAGGATCCACAAAATCTTAGTTTTAAATAGACAAAATCAGAACTGAGAGTGCAGGTGGAGAGAAGGTGGGGCTGGGGCAGAGACCCAGGTCCGCAGCCTCTCCTTCTGGGATGCTGCAGCCCCACCCCAGGTAGCCCACCCTCACGTGAGCTACATGCATTGGCGTGTCACTCCCAAAAACTGGGGGGACAATCCAGAATGCTCCTGGCCACCTAGACCTGTGCAAACATCAGTACTGCGCCTGTAGAGATGAGTGGCCGACCTGTATTTAATGCTGGGGGGCAGATGTTGTGCTGGGAGCTAGATGACCGTGAGCACAGTAAGTGCCTTCTCATGAAGGAAAAGGCTAGAAGGTGCAAATGTTGAGATAGACTTTCTAGGAAACAGCCTCAGATGTGGAGATGGCATCTGTGCTCAGCACACTGCAGTGTGTGGTGTGTACCTGAGGTCTCACGTCCTCACACTCCAAACGGGGCCAGGTCGCCTGCCTCAAGACATGCTCACTTCCACCAGAATAGGTTGTGATGGGCCCTGGGGGAGGGAGGCACCTGCAAAACCCTGCCCCTCACTGTTCTGGTTCCAGGCTCAGCAGACACACACCCATAAATGAAGGTTCCGCCCTTGGCATGGTCCAACATCCTGGGCGATTCTGAAGGCATCAGAAGAGAGGAAGCCACTATGGGTGTGCACCACTTCCTGCCTGGGCCGTCTGAGGGAGCCCTCCCAGCTGCCACACACTGCCTCAGGGCTTGCACAGGTCCCCCGCTCCGCCTCTCTGGGGCCAGGTCTTTCTTTATAAAAGGGGATTACTAGCACTTGTCTTGTGGAATGCTCCAGACTGTTGTGAGGATCAAACGTGCAACAGCACTTTGTAAAATATCATGCAGAGGTGAGTGACATCAGCAGGACCTTGCAGGTGAAGGAAGACACTCTCTGCTTCCCTTGACTTCAGATCATCAGGGAAAGTGTATGAACATTGCATGTATTTCTCCAAGCCTTGGGCTGTGTTTTCCAGCATACGCTAACTCTAACTTCTCACTCACACAGCTGGATGACCCAGCTATAACTCTGATCGTGGAAGCAATTCTGAGAACATTTCTGACAAGCTGTCTACCTAGCGAGTACCCAAAGAAGAACAGAAGAGCTAAAATGACGAGCTCATGGAAGGCATGAGTTACCACCTGTGAACAGGAGTAGCAGCAAGGTAGTGGGAGAGGCGGCCCCACCTTGGAAAGTAGAGAGAGGGATATTTGGGTATTTTATAGAACCATCTAAACTTGTAAACCACCACCTCTTACACCTCCACTTCACAAGCTCAGAAAGGATAAATCAATCATCCAATACCAGGTGGCAGTCACAGGGCATGGGGAATAGAACCAGGCTGGAACCCAGATGTGCCCCAGACAACCTGGGCTTGGCAGCTCCACTGCTGAGACCAGGGAAGTAGGACCCCAGACTGAGACCTTGACACTGCTTGTTCCTGTGGGAGGTGTGAGGATGACTCTAGCCTCAGAAAGAACTAAGGGTGAGAATGAGGATGAACTTGCAATGTTCCCTCCATGGTCAGTGTGGTGGAAAGAGGGAACCAGGAAAGCACCTCAGCCCCGGGACTTCTCAGAATAACTACTCACTGCACATGTGAGGAGTAAGGAGTATCTGCATGGGCACGTCACTCAGGCAGGCTTCTGAAGTCAAGAACAACCTGCCTGACTTTACTGGTATTTTTGTTCTCTATGCATTATCCAACATTTGGCTGTGTTTGCAAATTTAACTAAATGAGGAATGATCAGGTTTGATTCCCTCTAAAGCTCCTTCCATTTACCCTATTCTGGGGATAGGTAGAAAAATATTTTCATTTTTAAAAAACTGATAAAGACATCAAATTTGACAATGACACAAGTACGTTATAAGATGACCATTAACATGGGATGCGTTTGGTGAGATGGCCAAGGCTGCAGCTCCACCAGACTCAGCCAGTCCTGGATCCATCCTTTGCCAGCTATGAGGCCTCGGCTACATGACTTCCCTCCATGGTCAGTTTTCTAATCTATGAAATGGGGGAACAACAGCTTTACCTCACAGGCTCTATGGGAAAATCACCTGAGACAATGCGCACAGTACGAGGCACAGGGCTCAGCTCACAGAAGCACTCATTAAATGCCAGGTTTTATGCTCCATAAAGACTTCCACAAGCCTTCTCTCCTCCCCCTTATCCTCAGAAGCATTAACTAGGTCCATGGACAGAAGTTCCTGCCATCTGTGTCCTGTCTCTTATACTAATTAGTTATATGATGGTTGACAAGCAACTCAACCATCAAATGCTTTAATAAGAAGGCTTTTCATCTCCAATTCTGCTATCTGATTCTACGCCTTAAGCAGAAAATCTAAGAGTATCAGCCAATCAACATCCTAGAGCAAATTCACCAGAAGCTGCAAAGATGTGTGAGTGGTGTGCTCAGCAACCCCTGACAGTCTGAAGTGCTTCCTTAACCTTGGGACAAGCAGCAAAACCAGGAGCTGTGGGTTTTCGCAAGTAGGGAGCAGCTATTTTTAAGTGACATGTCCTGGCTATTTCAAGGTTTGGATTTTTATTTTATTTATGTATTTAACCCAGAGGAAGTTGTACTTTCTCATGACTCATATCTTTCAAAATGGTGTCTATGTTGGAGACATCTTGACTTCACAGCTGGTCCAAAAATGTCCAAGAACAATCAGCTCTATATTTTATCATTCAAATTTTTTATAAAAGCTAACACATGAAAGTCATAAAACTTATACAGCAGGAAGGAACCCTGAATGTTAGTATTTTTCCGTAAAAAAATTAACATAGCACTCTGTTTAAAAATATCTGTATATTTCCTAAAATACGTATCAGAAAGATTTTAAAACGCCATCACACAGAAGGCTCATGGACGGCTGCTGCATGGGACAAGATACAGCACCAATGAGTGTGGTCCCTAGACACCTCTGCCTCTCCTCCAGGAAGACCACGAGGCTACCACACTGCTCTTCAGCTATGATCAGCTGAGCTGTTCAGACTCAGTGTACAAAAAAAAAAGAGTTCAATCTCACCACTTCAAAAAGTTAAAAAGATACCAAGAAGAAAGTATTAATGAGATCAACTGAAATTTAATTTCTATGAAGACCCACAGCTGGCCTGAGCAGTCAGCCTGAAGCCCCCACCCCACCCCTGGCCGTGCCTCTCCCCAGAGCCCTGGGCAGAATTTACCACCAGCGGTGAGGCAGCCAAACACAGGGCTGTCCAGACACTGGGGATGAAAGAAGTTTATTCTCTGATCACACAAGCTCAACAAATGAGCAACAACAAGAGAGGGAAAGGTCTCTGCAGACGACACCCAGGAGACCGGGATTTACACGGCTGCGGCACTGAGACACAGCTGACACCAGAGAAAAACTGCAGATGGAGCATCCCTTATCCAAAATGCCAGGGACTAGAGTATTTTTGATTTTAATTTTTTTTTGGATTTTGGAATATTTGAATATATATGACGATACAGATATCTTAGAGTTGGATTCCAAGTCTGAACACAAGATTGATTTATGCTTCATACAGACCTCACAAAAATAGCCAATTTTATACAATATTTTTAATAATTTCATGCCTAAAATAATGTTATGACCACATTTTGGCTGCAATCTGTCACATGAGGTCAAGTGTGGAATTTTCCATTTGTAGCATCACGATAGTCAAAAATTTTGAATATTTCAGATTTCAGGACTAGGGATGGTTCAACCTGTACTTAGGTTCCTAATTTACTTGTCAAAAATACCTGTTATTTCTTGAGTTTAAATTTCTCTCTGTAAATGTCTTTGTGAAATTCATAAGTTAAATTCTATGTATTATTCATATGCTACTGTGTTAACATATAAAATTTCGTGTTCAGTCTTAAAGATAATCAGTTGCTAAAATAAGCAAGAATATCTCTTGTTTTAACAAATGATGAAAGGTTATTAGGATGAACAATATTTAGCATAATTCCTTCAAACTTTAAAATAAGTTTGTATCGATGGGTGAAGAAAAGCAGTTAAAGTGGAAACTTCCATAAAAATGGCTAGTGGGATTGAGCTCATTACCAAAGCATGGAAGAAAAAAGGCCAGCAAAAAAGTGGTTAATGCTGGCCTTAGAAGGAAGCAGCCAGAGCGAGTCCAGGGAGCCAGTCCAGGGCCAGAGTGGGCCCTGGGAAGCCTATAAAGCCACAGTGCCAAGGAGGCCACAGACGGCACAGACACACAGAAGCTTGCTCAGGGGACCTTCTCCACCAGGGCTCCCTAGGGCGGGTTTTTGTTTTGTTTTTTTTTTTCCCACTTCTGCCAAGCATTCTTGGGGAAGTTGAATTCCACCTTCAGGACAGTTTCAAGAGCACCTCCAGCCTGAAGGAGCTAGCCAAGGAAGCTTGGAGAGACATCGAGTCTGCTCACAGGTAAGCTCAGTGCTCACTCCTGGGGCAGGTGGCAGGGGGGGAGGAAGGAAGAGGAGTCTCACCTAAATGCAGCCCTGCCCTGGCAACAGCACACGGACTGGAGAAAAGCCGCACCCCCTGATGGGAGCAGCACCCAGCCTGCAAAGCTCAAGGCACAGACCGCTCCCAGGGATCCAGTAAGAAATGCCAGGCAGCCCTGGTGGCCTCTACACAACCCCAGCAGGGGCTCTGCCTGAAGTGCCTTTTACGGTGCACACTAAAAACACTAAGATCCAGTATTCTGTCATATTCTATTAAAGCAAGAAGGTGTGTCACTCTAAGAACACAAGACATCCATCCACAGCTCTACTCTGCACTACAGCCCCTCAGTCCCTCCTAAAATCCAAAAGCTGTAGATAGATTAATACTCCTGTATAAAGACGCAGACTGAATGGAACTGACAAAAATGTGCTCTCATTTTTCTAAATCTGTTGAACAAGCAGCGGAAATCTGAAATAAAATATCTAAGTATTTAATATTCACCTTTTATAAACTTATGGCCAATGTTTATGAGAATACTGGATCAGGAGTAAATTTTACACTAGGTTCACATATCTTTTCATTAGACTATTATGAAAAATAACAGTATTTTTCAAGAATCAAAAGACTCCATTTACATGGAAAAGAAACAAATGACTCATTTTAAAAGTGTTTTCCCCAGAGTTTATTTTAAAAATTTAAGCAAGACAACAAACATACGTTAAGGGTTCTGTTAGTCCTTACCTTTCTTCTAATACTGCAGCCTCACATGTTCTAGAATATCCACATTTAGAGAGCAAAGCAAGCACTACCAGCAATTTTTAAGAAGAAATTAAATATAGAGGTTAAATACAGAGGCTTTCAGTATCACAGACAGAATCTGAGAACAGTGACATTTAGCTGTTCAAATTGGTATTATTTACTAGAGATGAATAAAAAATGGAAAATAACTAATAAAATAAAATGTATCAACCTCAGTTAAGCAAATGTGATCAAATATTTTGAAAATAATGACTGACACCAAGGCGGTGTCTTTTCTTTTCCTTTTTTCGCTTAAAGCAATGTTTTAAACTGGTCAATAAATCTCTAGTCTGGTTTTACAATACTTTAAAATAGTTCCTAATGATTTCAAAAGGTAAAACGAAAACTCCCAAAACAAAACAACTCAAATCCATTTTCATACTCTAGGGTTTCTCACCCTTAGCACTACTGGCAATTAGGCAGATAATTCTCTGCCAGGAGGCCAAGGGATGTGTTCTGTATGATGTGGAAGAGGCACCCCAGCCCCCACTCACTAGATGCCAGTAGCACCCTGACCTGTGACACCCCGGTATGTCCAGGGGACCACCAAGGTCCCCTGGGTGAAGACCTTACTTCCCTCCATAACTTCCAGCCCACAGTAATTTAAGCAACAGGAAACCCCTCTATCCCAGCAGAGCCTCCGTGACTACCCACATGCCGTCATAAATGAGACCCTGAAGGAGATTTTCTTCGCTTGTTCATAGGTGACAAATGGCATTACAAAAATATTTACGTTTTACAATGATCTGTTACAACACTAAATAAAATTTTAAAAACGATGTCCTAAATCAATGACCATTTTATTTTTATTCTCTTTCATTCTATACAATGAAAAAAAGTTTTATTTTTTGGCACCCAAACTTAGTACTAACATTAGCAAAAAAGTGAAACTTTTTAAATCTATTCTATTGCTTCTGTTTTAATTTCCACAACTGAAGTATTTTGGATCCACTCTTTCAGAAAAACTGAGCTTTTCCTTTCCCATCTTTCTCTCTTTCCAACAGCTACCGAAGTAAGTTTTACTTCCTCTTCTAATTATTAGCAGTTTTCCTAAGATTCCCATACACAGCGTCCACGTGAGTTCATGAGCCTGGACCTCACGACTAGGGGAGTCACTCTGCCTGTGAGGATGACTCACTGTCCCGGCCTCAGCTCAGACTAAGCATCTTGGGAACCCTGAGCAAGGAAAACAAGGTACTGTCTACACCCATTTCTTCTGCTTCCACTCAGTGGTAACCTCTCTCCAAGATAATAAAACCCAGAGTTCTGGCCCCTCCTTGGTACTTGTGCTACACTACTGAGACCTGGCTGGAAGCATCAGGCTTTCTGGAAGGTGAGGCCATATGATGAGACTCAACCTCTCCCGTCTGCTCTCCCAGGTGCCCAGAAAGAAGCAGCACCAGATGCGCTTTGAACACGGAGTACACCCCAGGAAAGGACCACAGCACAGGTAGCCTCCAGTTACCCCACACAGCAGCCAGCAATGGGCAGTTAACAAACCCAAAAAGTCACAAGCACTCTGGTGATGAATGTTTCTGTCTTACAAATGTCTGGCTCGTTTCAAAGAGAGCCACCTTCCTTTCTAAAGATGGATTCATTGATGAAGACAGATTTCTGTGAGGCTTTCGGCAAATCCTGAACACTGCCTCGAGTGGAGACCAGCCGTGACTTCCACGGCTGTGGCTTGGGCATGGCGTTCTACCCAGGCACCCAGCCTGCTGCCAACAACAGCACTGCCCCAGAACTCAACCTGTCCCACCCGCTGCACAGTGCTGCCCTGGGGAACCAGACAGGCAACCTCTCTGAGCACCAGCAGTATGCAATTGGCCTCTTCCTCTCAAGCCTGTATATCATCTTCCTCTTCCCCATTGGTTTTGTGGGGAACATCCTGATCCTTGTGGTGAACTTCAGTTTCCGTGAGAAGATGACAATCCCTGACCTCTACTTCATCAACCTGGCGGTGGCAGACCTCATCCTTGTGGCAGACTCCCTGATCGAGGTGTTCAACCTGGATGAGCAGTACTACGACATCGCCGTGCTGTGCACCTTCATGTCCCTCTTCCTGCAGATCAACATGTATAGCAGCGTCTTCTTTCTCACCTGGATGAGCTTTGACCGCTATATCGCCTTGGCCAGAGCCATGCGCGCCAGCCTGTTCCGCACCAAGCAGCACGCCAGACTGAGTTGTGGCCTCATCTGGATGGCCTCTGTCTCTGCCACACTCATACCCTTCACTGCTGCCCAGCTGCAGCACACCAAGGAGGTCTGCTTCTGCTTTGCAGATGTCAAGGAAGTCCAGTGGCTTGAGATCACCCTGGGGTTTGTGGTCCCCTTTGCCATCATTGGCCTCTGCTACTCCCTCATAGTTCGTGCCCTTGTCACGGCCCACAGGCACCAAGGCCTGCGCCCCCGGAGACAGAAGGCCCTGCGGATGATACTGGCTGTGGTCCTCGTCTTCTTTATCTGCTGGCTGCCAGAGAACGTCTTCATCAGCGTCCAGCTCCTGCAGCAGGCACAGCCAGGGGCTGCACCTTGCACACAGTCTTTCCGCCATGCCTACCCCTTGACCAGCCACATCGTCAACCTTGCAGCTTTCTCCAACAGCTGCCTGAACCCTCTCATCTACAGCTTTCTTGGGGAGACCTTTAGGGACAAGCTGAGGCTGTACATCGAACAGAAAACAAACCTGCCAGCTCTGAATCGCTTCTGTCATGCTGCCCTGAAGGCAGTCATCCCAGACAGCACAGAACAGTCAGATGTAAAGTTCAGCAGCACAGTATGAAGAACCTCGAGGACAGAGCGCCAGAGGTGGCACTCCTCCCAGGAACTGCACACAGCCAAGCCGTGGTGAGCAGAGGGACAGGTCATGCTGTATTTCTAAACCTCAGTCAGACACTGCTATAGTCTCTTCAGTGCCTCAGTGACAGTCACGCTTGCTTGGTCATCTTTGGGGTAGTTGAGGAAAACTCACTATGAGCCCTCCTTGATTTTGCACAGCTCACACAGAACCACCAGTCCAGAAATGCTTGCTGCAGACTGTGTGACTCCAATATCAAAGAGCCACTTAATACCGGCACCTCTCTGCACACCTCGCTCCTTCAGCAACAAAATATTGTCCAACAAAAGCCAAATGGAGAGGCCACTTTGGATGAAATATCTTAGTTACAAGGTAAACCTACAATAAATCTGCCACGTTGGGGTAAAAATGAAGTCTGGAGACAGAAAACACTCAACTGATCTGGCTTAGACATGGTGGTATGTTTTTCATGCCTATGGTTTGTAATTCGGTACATGCTAATCAGCGTACCCTAAGTTAAAGAGGAAGAGAAAAGAGCACTGCTTATGCACAGTTGAGCACCCGCAATCTCTCAGCATGACACCAGTTGCTCTGTGTAGCCTCACCAGCGACACAGGGCAGCTTGGTCTGTATCAGCTAGGAAGGCTCTTCCTGAATGAAACATCCACCTTCCTGATCGGAAATGCTGATTTAGTTGCTGTTTTGTTTACTACCGTCTTTGTCACTTCCTTACTATGGAATGAGACCAGGAGAGTTGCCCTGCAGGTCCATGGGATGCCTCCGTGAGATCCTCTGGCGTATGTGATTGAGGAATTTGCCTCACAAAAACAATAGTGGGGACAAGGACAACATGTAAACATTCTCATTAAAGTATAAAAACAGATAAACTGATGACCGCTGGTGACATTCAGCCTTTGTCAATAAAACAGACTCATGTGTTGATCCTTCTACTTGCTCTAAGCTGTCACTAAGTGGGGTGGGAATAAGGGTGGAATGGGATCCTCAGCGGGAGAATCATTCCTCTCCCATACAGATAACACAGCCCTATCGCCTCACAAAACTCACTCCCTACCCACAGAACTCTCTTATAACTGGCATTTCATGGATGTCCAAAATGCTACATTCTAACACCTCCACTGCAAGGTCCTTGGGCACTACAATAGTTTTGATACAAATGCAGTGGGCAGGTCTCAGCCTTGCCCAGCCGTCTCTATAATATACAATCACTTTTTTTCCTACAATACACACTTTCCAGAGGGCATCTGCAGAGTGGCTAGCTGGGAGGGCTCCCCTCCTGCTCCCTCCTGCGTTCCAGCCTGAGGCCTGGCCTTCCACTTCCCATTCTTCCTGCCTCGCCCATCCCCAGAGGGCCCACCCCCCAGGTGTTAGCAAAGCACACCCAGAACAGGACCCGCAGGGAGAGGAAACATGCACAGGAGTTTCTCCGGGCTTCCCAAAGGAGAAACGACTGTTTCAATCATTTTTAATGGTTATTTCCCATTTAAAGCCACGATGATTTTTTATTTACAATAATATAAAAGCTAGATGTATAATCAAATTTAAAGGGAGACAATTTAAAAAATATATCTGGCAGAAAACAGGTGGTTTATGGATACAGCAAAACTGAAGCCTAAATCAAATTATGTAGCGAGCCTAAGAAATTACTCTTTCCTCTTTTTCCATAACACTGTGCACTGGTGGTTGCCGAAGGCCCAGATCTGGCAACAAGGAGGTGCTTGTGTCCCCTTAACCTAATCACCATGGGGTCAAATCTCCTCTCAGGAAGAGTCTGCTCCAAATTGTGAACTCACAGAAGTGGCATCCCCAGGGAGTCACGCCCACTTAGGGCTTTCTTAATAAACACCCCACCTGAAAGCCTGAGAACAGGACAATGAACACCAGCTCAGGACGGCCCCCACACACCAGCAGGTCTCGTGAGAAGTGGAGGATTCTCAAAGGTGGCCAAACCAGGCTCACATGTGGCACTGCCCTGCAGAACACCAGAGTACCATGGGGCCCCTGTGACTCAGGTACCTGAGCACCTTCCCTCCCCTGCCCCTTACAGAGGTCCTGGGACACTCTCCCCTTCAGTCCCCATCAAGGCCCCAGTGACAAGACTCGCCCTCCTCCCCAGGAGTGCTCCTCACAATGCACAGGGCACAGTGGGACAGGGCAACATTTTTACAGCATGAGCACTTCTGACCTTAGGTGGCTGACAGGGAAAGACCCCCAAAGAAAGGAGGCATGAGCTGTGCCCGCCACTAGGCAGACAACTGAACAAGGCGCTCACCTAACATGCTCACCATTCCTACCCAGCTTGAAAACTGGTAATAGACAGATGCCTTTAAAATAGGCAGAGACTGGAGACCCAACACTTTTTAACTTTCACCTCTGATAGGGAATGGGTGGAGAGACAGACAAGGAATAAGGCCTAGTCTCTGTTCATTACAATTACCCTAGGAGATACATTATCACCCCCATTACTCAGATGAAGAAACTGATACTTCTGGAGTATGATACTGACACTGCTCAAAATCTTAAATGGTAAATGGCATAGCCAGGAATTAAACCTCAGTCTCCCTAGTCCCAAAGCCACGTTCCCTCCTCTGCAGCACTGGGCACCACCTGGCATCTACTGGGCAGAAGCATACCATGCAGAAATCATGAAAAGCTGGGAGCCAAAGACTCCAGGAGGTCAATGAGGCAGAAAGAACCTCTCCCCTGAAGAAATGCATCGACAAAGCCCCAAAATATCACTCAAGGGACTGGGAATTCACCCCTCTAGGTCAAACCACTGCCTGTATCCAGCTATGATTTCTGTCCTTCTAGTCCTTCTCTGCACTATGACATAAGCAGCTTCGGTCAAGCGCTCTTCTCTGCCTCTGAGATCACAAGGACAAACCTGCTCCTGCCTGCACATAATAGACACCACTGTCATTGCTCAGAAGTGTCAGGCCCGCCCCTAAGAACCCTCCACAGCCCCAGGATTCTTCAGGTGGTACTTCAGGTTCACGGGGCCAGCCCTGTCACGAAGTCCGGGAAGCAGACTTCCTTGGCCTATGAACATAGTCCACAGTCCAGCAGATGACAGATATGCACCAGCTGACCAACAGGGCCACAAGAAAGGCAAGTGCAAGGCTGGGGACCCTACGAGCCAGAGAGTGAGCCAGGGGCCTCTAGAGGCTCCTTGACCCTGAAATGTTAGAGCTGGTGCTTGTGAGACAGGCAGGATGAGATCAGCCTGCCCAGCAGGGACTCCGTTCAAATTCATGCCCTGCTCAGCCATCGGAGAGGGAGGCTAATTCAATTATTTTGAACAGGAACCCATACGACAAAAATCAAGGCATTTTTTAACTGCTTTATTGTTTCCTCATAACTCAACTCTCTCCTGTACATTAATGCTTTCTAAACCCCAATAAAGAGTTCAAAAGTACCTAACTGTAAGCACAGGAAAAATCTTTGTGTTAGCACTGAATATGATTTCATCATTTTCTTTGTGCTTAATAATTAACTCTTGACTACATGAAGGTGACGTGGCCCTTCTTTCCTAGACCCCCTGGTGAGGACAACAGCACTGATTTATAAACCTCATGTGCTACCACCTACCTTTGTTGGGAGACACTACAAACAGATCTTTTTACTAGGTTGTTTTTTGCAGTAGTATGGATGAAGCAATTCTGAAATTATTTTCCATGTTTTATGAATTGAGCACATCAGGAAACATGTGCTGTTCTTAAAGTTGGAGTTCTCTGAGGGTGAGAAAGGAGGTACAGCATCCAAGGAGAACCCTCAGGGGAATGGACAAACTGACAGTATCAGTGTAAACCCAAGATTTCTAAAGTAAGCATGGGAATGCACCCAAGTACACACATGTATGTGTCCTAGGTGTAAGTATATATGCACACATGTGCACTCACAGGCATGCTCGTGTATACACATACGTATGCATGCATGTGTATATGTAATCAGATACCAACACACTACTGGTACATTCGTGAGCTCTAGCCTCTCAGAGTCTAGAAAAGAATACTCAAGCAGCTACAGCCCACCTCGCTCCAGGTCTGGCCTCTGACATCATCATCCTTGAAAAAGAACCGGGCTCCTGGGAGAAATGGCTGAGGCAGGCCAGGTATAAGATGACAGAAGGACAACAGGCTTCACCGACATGATGGGGTCACACTCAAAGGAGACAGTGAAGGGCCCCCCTGGCCAAATCTGGGACATTAAGATAATTAAGAAGAGCAAATAATTATACACTGTGAAAAAATAAGAATGCGTAACTCCATTCCAAAAACAGATATAAGTAAATATAATCTAAATAAAATGAACAATGCATAAAATACAGGATGAGCAGAGAGGAACAAATGCACACATGCACAAACAGACAGGAGGGTTCTCACGAATAGCAGTGTTGGCTGGTAAATGTGGAGGCGTCATTGGAAAGTTGTCAGATGTCCCAATGAGACTGGGGAAGGCTGAATCCCAGGGTGCTCATTGAGGAGCAGGATCCTGCACAGCCAGACGTATCTCCACGACAGCACATAACGCACAGGGAGAGTTGCTGCACAGCACATGGAACGACCCCTCAAAGAGTGATGATATCAACATCACCAAGAAGAACACACTGTAATCTAAAAATGCACAGCTGAGTCTAATCAGGAGGAAATATCAGATAAATCTAAAACGGGGACAGAGAGCCAGTATGCACCAAAAACATCACTGTCACAAAAGACAGAGTTGCTGCTCCAAACTCATTAAGAAAAAAGAGATGGGCTCGGCGCCTGTGGCTCAAGCGGTTAAGGCGCCAGCCACATACACCTGAGCTGGCGGGTTTGAATCCAGCCCAGGCCCACCAAACAACAATAACAACTACAACCAAAAAAAAAAAAAAAAAGAAAAGAAAAAGAAAAAAGAGATGTATCTCTCTAATCACAGCATGGATCCTACAGGAGATAATCTACTAGGAAGAAAAAAGTGTATCACCCAAAAAAAATGATCGTCCATAGTGGGGTCAACGGAAAAAAATTAGAGTATTTTGGTATGTTAAAGTATTGTATCCACATGCAAGTTTTGTGACTCATAACTGCTATGGTTGTGCAGAATAATGTTCTTAGGAAACACACATTAAAGCATTTGAAGGCAAAGGGTCCTGATGCATGTGACTCGTCCCCAAATGGTTGCAAAGGGGAATACACACAATAGATGGAGTATGAGCACAAGCGTGCATATAGGTATCAAATTTTCAGAATATCAATTCCTCATCTACCCAAAAGAATTGAAGACAGATGTCCAAACAAACATTTGTACACCCATTTTCAAAGCAGCACTGTTCAAAATGACCAATAGGTGTAAATAATCCAAATGTCCATCAATCAAGGAACGGATACACAAAATTGGTACATCCACACAGTGGAATATTATTCAACAACAAAAGGGAATGAAGCAGCAACATGTGGTACAAACACAGATGAACCTTGGAAACATTATGCTCAGTGAAATGAAAAAGACTATCTACTGCATGATTTAAGAAATCACGACAGAGTAGACAAACCTACAAGAAGGGAAAGCAGCTTGGTGGCTGCCAGGGACCCCAGGGAGAGAGAGCCACTGAGAGACTGCTAACAGATATGGGACTTTTTTGAGGGATAAAGAAAAAAATTTAAATTAAATAGTGGCGATGGTTGTACAGATCTGTGACTAGACTAAAAACCACTGAAGTACACACATTAAGAGAGTGAATTAATGGTGTGTAAATTCTATATCACTAAAGCTGTTTAAACAACACTGCTCAAGCACTGGGCTGTGTTCCTATAGTTGGCTTTTCCTTCTTGGATACAAGCCAGACTCTGCAAAACAAGCCAGTACCTCTGAAATAAGTGCTCAGTGATCTACACCCCAGAGCGGCTGAGGCCCAGGACTCTGTACCCACCTCGGCAGCAGCCACACAACAGTTCCTGAAGATGGAAAGGTTTAAGCCATCTGGAACTCTAGAAGCTATCCTCTAACATTTATTGTAAAGCTCCTAATTAAAGTTTTCTCCTCTTACTCATTGCCTAGTAATTCAAGCTTTATTTTCCATTCCACAGAGGGAAACTAATTATCTGGGGTGTCCTTGGATATGCTTTTAAATTAAAAATAGAGAAAAAGAATGTTAATAAAAATTTAAGCTGAATGTACTAAACCATTCTCTGGGATCACTCACAGGGTGGTGAAGAGCGGCTCCACCTCCTGCTGAGCACAGTCACCAGGGGGCCAGGAGACCCGCCAGACTGGCAGTGCCCCTTGGCTGGCCACTCCCATCTGGTGATGGCCCAGGCATCACTGCCTGACACATGCATCAGAAATGACCAAGGCAGAACAGAAACATAAACCATCATCTCATTTACTCTGCACTATTTCTGGATGCTGTTCACTGGGGCAATTTGCTGGGAACTCCTGAAAACTACAGCCTTATAGCTTAAACCATTCTAGGTCATTTTTGGTCTTTTATTTTAGATTTGTGATCACTACTCCTGGAAAACATCAGAGACCCAAGGGTGCATGAGCCATGTTCCTGTGTGGGCACAGGTGCAGCACACTCAGGCCTGTCCTCTCAGATCAGGGAGGTGGTTCTGGCTCCACCTTTCCCCATCTAGACTTCTCAACTGAGACTTGGGGAAGAGAATGCCCAATTGCCTGGGAAGTATTCACTGAGTACCTTTTCAGAGACTAACACTGCAGTGCCTCATTTCAGGCTAAATTAGCACTCTGCCTTTCTAGTTTTCTGGAAGGTGAGTAGTGAGCTGGCTCAGCTGGTATCAGAAACAAAAGATGGGGTGCAGAGGAGAGGCCATCTGTGAAATGCCCCCAGACTCCCAGCCTGTTATTGTGCACTAAGTGTCCTTAACTCCTGGGCCTCACCCAGGATCCCCAACCTGGGCGCCTCCAGGTAAGGACCCTCCATACCAGGCACAGCCCCATCAGAGATGCTCAAGGTCCACTCAGCAGGTGTACATCTGTGCACACAACCGCAAGCTCGGCTTCCACATGTGCCCAGGTCTGTGCTGTCAGAGTTACCCTTAAGTCTCCAATTGTCCGGGGGGCAGGGGTCACACCTGGGAACTGGGATGGAAACAACCTGAAATTTATCACAAGAAAGAAGCCTTGGGAAGGCTCAGTGACTTTCAAAGTGGCCAATAAGAAGGCTGGCTCTGTTAACACCAACATCTACTGATATGTGGCCTCTTAAAGGGGAAAACACAAGTGAAAGACAACACTGCCCTGCTTCCTCCTGCACCCTCCCCTGTGGTAGCCGCCTGCTAACCTACTGAAAGGCCTGTTCCACCTGCAGCCTCCTGGCCTGACTTCTCGCTCAGGTGTCTCTCTCGCCGCTGTAACCCAAGTTCCTTGTGAGAATGGACTGTAGGTAATCGTGTTAAGTTCCTAGCCCAGGGCTCTACAAGCAATGGATTTCAGTGAGTAGTTCAATGGACACAGGTCAGCCACATAGCCTGCAGTTCACTGCAAAGGAGGGGACAGCCACAGTCCCAGAGAGATGGCAGCCACCCAGTTAAGTCACAGAAAGCAAGGAAGTAGGTATCACTCACATGGCCACAGCCTTGCAGAACACTCAGTCTTTAGAAAACAAGACAGCATTCTTCTTTGCTGACTCAGAAACATCCACCAGCCAGACAATCAGAGCCAGCTGCTGTCTCAGCCCACTTGTCTCATCCTTTAACTCTGCCCACTCTGATTCAAGAGGTGATGGCTGATGGCCAGCTGAATCAAGAGCAAACTACCAACTTCTTGACAGGCAGAGTTAAAAAAGCAAAAGGGATTTGCCTGCAGAAATATTCATAGCAGAGAGAACTCTCTCTCCCCAGGGAGGGTGGAAAGTGTGTTCTGAGCCCATCAACCTGGTTTCATGGCATGAACAGTCTGCCAGGAAGTCCTTGGAGGCCACAGGATTCCAGCCTCTGGTTCCAAGATCAGCTAGGGCACAGAGACACAGAGACACACACAGACATGCTCAGATACAGGAACAAGTAAATGCACATCTACATTGACCCGCTACTGAAACCCACAAGATTATTAAAAAAGCCTGACCAGACTAAGTGTTGTCAAGAGAAAGGCGTATCACCCATTCTTACTAGCTGCTAGTGAGAGTATAAACATGATTTAGGGGAGGCTACTTCCAAAAGGGTCCCACTCCTGACAGTCACACTTGATGTGACTCTCTCCTCACATGTGGGCTGCACCTCGTGACATGCTTCTAACACACCACACAGCAAAAGGGATAGGATGGCACTTCTGAGATTGGGATACCCAGGTTTTGTGCTTGTACTTGCTCACTTTCTCCTTGACAAAGGAGAGGCCCTCAGTCTACCAGCCCTACTGAGGGAGGTAAGATGCAGAGCACCCCCATGGAGCCTTCAAGGGGGCTGCGGCCCAGACTGGCACCCTCATTGTATCTGTGTGTGCAGCTTTGAGTCAGAGGACCAGATTCCTGACCCACATAACCTGTGTCGATTTAAGCCACTGATTGTAGCCAGTTGTTGCACAGCAATAAATAACTAATTCACTGGGTTTATCCAGTGGAAATGAAGATTCCATCCCAGGTATATCCCAAGAGGCACTTGTGCACATACATGACAGGGCAGATGAGTATCATCACAGCACTGTCTACAATAGCCAAAAGCTGGAAGCAATTCAAGTGACATCAATATGAGAATGGATAAACTATGGTACATTCATACACTGATAAAAATTAACAGTAGAGCTACATATATCAGCATGGATATTTATAAAGTATAGCCAAAAAAAGGCCAAATTAAAAAAAAAATGCAGAACACAACTCCACCCATATAAAGTTAAAATGCAAGTAAAACCAAACTGTGGTATTAGGGCTGCTTACCCAGAAAGCAAACGCAGCTCTAAAGAAAGGCAAGGATATGGTCATAAGAAGATGCAGCAGCACTGTTTTATTTCTTGATTTGGGCATGATTTCACTGAAGTTGCATGTACCTCCCGATTTGCACAATTTATAATAAAAAAGGGGGAAAAGAAAAAGGAAAAAAGTCTACCGTGTATCATGCTTATCTGTAACCATAAATAAAATTCTTCTACTTGATCACAGCTGCTAAGTTTAGAACACTAGGCCCAACCTAGAATTTAATACTAAAGTCACTGTCATTCCCCAAACAAAATGGTCTTAAACCAAAGGAACATTTCAAAGCACACCTTGCCTTCTATACATCTGTTTTTAAAATGTAAAATAAATAAAGGCTAGAAATTAAATATAACATCAGGAAAATTAGACGCAGAATTAGAAACCTCAATCAGAGAAAAAGAACAGCAATTCTTTGCCTCAAAATATAGTCTAGAGCAGGCGCCCTCAAACTGCGGCCCAGGGGCCACATGAAGTGGTGTGAATTGTATTTTTTCCCATTTTTTTTTTTTTTTACTTCAAAATAAGATATGTGCAGTGTGCATAGGGATTTGTTCACAGTTTGTTTTGTTTTGTTTTTTTTAACTATTGTCCGACCCTCCAACAGTCTGAGGGACAGTCAATTGGCCCCCTGTTTAAAAAGTTTGAGGACCCCTGGTCTAGAGGGAAGAAGCTTCCCCTACAAGGGTCAGCTCAAGCTGGATGGGTGGGGTTGGAAATGGGGTTCAGGGAGCATGGGGAAGGGCAGAACACACACTGCAGGCTACTCAGCCTAACTCCGACCCAAAGCCTCACAGTCAGCACCTCTGCAGTGGTTGCACCCCAACCCAAGAGAGGCCCCCTCAAGATGACCCATGCTCTGAGCTACTCCTGATCCTGCGGCTGCCCCCATTGCAGACACCATTCAAGGCAGAGCCCTCACTTAGTACACACTCACCTCCTCCCCTACAAGCACCAGAGACATGCAGAATTCCCTGCCTCCTTTTCACTTATATAGGAGAGTGTACTGTTTTCCTTTATGAACTCCCAAGTAAAGCTTAATCTGCCAATAATGAAAAGGCAACTTGGAAAAAAAAATTAAGACTGAATTTTCTACATATAATTCATCCTGAAGAAAAGACATGCCTCTGGAGATGAATAAACTCCCCTATCCTTTCAGACGAAGCCAGGTAAGAAGTCCAGGAGGAGCAGCCTTCTGCCCAGGGCCTGGTGGGTCCTCACTGGTGGCCCCAGGCTGCAGCTCCAGGGCTGCAGTGCTCAGTTTGCCCCATCCAGGGCTCCTGGCTTCACTGGAAGCTCCCACGTGCAGCATGAAAAACAATTCCCCTCATTTGTTTTCTTGGGCAAAGTTCTATTTTCTTTTTAAAAACAAAGGTCCATAAGGTTGTATAAACCTTGGGACAGTTCTAATTTTCAAGTCCCTTATTTGGATGAGCCAGTCATGTCAGAGTTGGGGGTGTTTTGTTCTGAGGAAGAGAACTCAGGAGCAGGAGAAAGAAAAGGCCACATGTTTGAATTTGTTTCTTACAAAACATAAACTACCGGGAAACTCAATTTGTACGCATGGCACTATCTCTCACCTCCACCCCTAGTTTCTACTTCGCATCGCCTCTCAAGGCTTGCTTGAGACAGCACACAACAAGAGCAAACCAGGACAAGAGCATCAGCATCTGGACCCCACAGGTACCTAGGGACAAAGAATTGCTCACCAACACCTGCCAGCACTGAATGAACCATTGAGAGCGTTGCCCACAGGAGGGACCTGCACAGCATGCTGTGAGCCCAGGCTCTCGGCCAGGAACAAGGCTTGGCAGAGAAAGGGGTAGAACCACCTAGCACAGATGCCCAACAAGAGCGGGAACCTCCTTGGTAGGAACCCCAGTCCCGTGTGTACACAGACATGCACAGATGCACATGAACACAGGCACGCCCTCCACATGGCACCCATGTATCCGTCCTGGAGGACTTGGGCTCTCCCCTCTGGGAACACCCAGTAAGGAGGCAAAGGAGATGCCTTCACACACAGAAGGGTAATTAGTGCAATAGTATGTGGCTGCCAAAATAAGGCAGATTCCAAAACCCCCTTCTGGGGCCCACAGGAATGGTACTCTGTTAATCTTATTCAAAATAAATGTACCATGTGCAGTGCCTGTAATCCTAGCACTCTGGGAGGCTGAGGCAGGTGGACTGCCTCAGCTCAGGAGTTCCAGGACAGCCTGAGCAAGAGCAAGACCCTGTCTCTAAAAAAATAGCCGGGAGTTGTGGTGGGCACTATTCAAGAAGCTGAGGCAAGAGGATCACTTGAGCCCAAGAGTTTGAAGTTGCTGTGAGCTACAACACTATGGCACTCTACTGAAGGTGACAAAGTGAGACTGTCCCAAAAAAAATTTAAAAAAAAAAAAAATTTCAAATAAGTTTACCAAAGACAAAATGTGGAAACAACCTAAATGCCCACCAATTCAAGAATGAATTAACAAGCTGTGGTATGTGTATACCATGAAATACTATTCAGCCATTTAAAAAGATGGGGACTTTACATCTTTTGTATTAACCTGGATTGAGCTGGAACACATTCTTCTTAGTAAAGTATCACAAGAATGGAGAAGCAAGAATCCAATGTATTCAATTCTAATATGAAGACAATAGATGACCTAATACATATCATCATAAGAGAAAAACTCAAATCAATTCAAGGTGGGAGGCAGGGGAATGAGGGAGCAGGGGAGAGGGGAGGTTACACGTCTTGGAGGTGGGACACAATTTTAAGAGAGATGTTACCTAACAAATGCAATCAGTGTAACCTAATTCCTGTACCTCAATGAATTTCAAACAATAAATAAATGAATAAATTTACCATCACACAAGGACCACAGGACCTTTAATTCTCTGCACTTTAGCATTTAAACAACAATGAACACACCCAAGCCTGTGTATAGCAAATGACAAGTGACCATGGTTTGGGTGGAAGATTTCCTTTGGGTGAAAATACAAAAGTGTAAGCTGCTATTGGTGGAAAACTCCACCAAGGAAGGCATTTTCATTAAAAAAAAATTTTTTTTTAATCAGTGTAAACTGATTATTGTACCCTCAATGAATCCCCAACAAAAAAAAAATAAAATAAAATAATTTTTTTTTTTTTTTGAGACAGAGCCTCAAGCTGTCGCCCTGGGTAGAGTGCCCTGGCATCACAGCTCACAGCAACCTCCAACTCCTGGGCTCAAGTGACTCTCCTGCCTCTGCCTTCCAAGTAGCTGGGACTACAGGCACCCGCCACAACACCCGGCTATTCTTTGGTTGCAGCCATCATTGTTGTTTGGCGGACCCAGGCTGGATTTGAACCCGCCAGCTCAGGTGTGTGTGGCTGGCGCCTTAGCCACTTGAGCCACAGGAGGTGGAGCCCGTGAAATTTTTTTTTAAAGAAAAAGTAGCTGTCAGATGTTATCAACACAATAATTGTTAGAATGACATTCCACACTACAAAAACATGTGGTCATCTCAGAGTATCTGTGGCTGAGCAAGTCGTCAGCACATGAATTACCCTTTATCTGTATTTCAATTTCCAAAGTTCAGCTGTACCACCAGGCTTCCTGCTATGAAACCCAAGACTTCAGAACTTCAGATCATATTTTCACATATGGCTTGATTTAAACAGGTAACAGCAGTATTTACTGTTTGCCACAAGAAAGCACTGTGTTTTGCCTCCATGTGCTGCTCTTAGCATCTGCCTGATGCCAGAGCCAGGCCTCAGCTGTCTTCATGTCACACAAGGAACACAGTGCACAGAGGGGTTGCCCCATTTCAGAAATAGCATGGGGTGACTGGCCACAAGGCCAAGGAGAGTGGCAGAACCATGGGATGGGAGGAGCCAGGGTCCCCGACACTCACCTCTGACAGTGAGGTAGATTCCACCCCACCTACGGGATCTCAGCGTTCCCTAACTGATGCCTGTGCCAGCACCTGCCCTGCTCTCTTGAGGCACCTGCATGGTGACTGCAATGACCTGCACCCACATGGCTGGCACCTGCCTGGTTACCATCTCACACTTCGGTGCTGGACCAAAGTACCTGGATTGAGGCAGCAGCTGTGCTGAGTCCTGAATCATGTGCAGGGCCCTGTGAAGCCCACAAAGGCCCTCAGGAGGTAAGGACATCATTCAGACCAAACTTAACCATCCCTCTAGAGCCAGGGCTTCAACATCAACTTTTATTTATTAGCCTTTAAAAATATCACCTATCTGGATGTAGTGGCACACAACAGCTACTGAGGAGGTTAGAGCGGGAGGATCACTTGAACCCAGGAATTTGAGGTTGCTGAGCTACGATCGCACCACAGCACTCCAGTCTAGGCCACAGAACGAGACCCTGTCTCTAAAATAAATAAATAAGCAAAAATAAAAATATCACCTATGAGAACAAAAAGGAAAGCACATCAGCACCTGGTAAGTCAGTGGTCTCCAAGATATTCACATAAACCAACAGCCATACCTTCACAGTGACATCTAGGCTGATATTTAGGCAATTGAAAGCACAGTCTTCCTCTAAGTTAATAAGAATGTACTCCTGAGAGAAGATAGTGTAGCTTATATGGAAAAAGGCCATCCTATGCCATTAAAAATCACCAAGAGAAAGTTTAAACTAGACACTGTTTATGGTCCTAACAGCAGGAGACGTGAGCTTTGTGCCTGGGAAAACCATCTTCAAAGCAACAACTGTTTTCCCAGCTGTGAATACTCCATCCTGGGAAATCTTTTCATACCATTACAAAAATAATTTTGAAAAGACTGTATAAATATGCAGCCTCATCTGTCCATTCTCATATTTCAGACCCCAAACTGGAGAAGTTTCTTGAGTACATTGATTAGCCAGTGACTAATATTCCTTATAAACCTCAGCGAATGTTATAATGAAATAAGTTCCTTTAAATAAATGTAGTGTCAAGTCACTTAACTGAGAACAATAAACTCAGAGGCTTCCTCTGAACAGTCAGGAAATGGAAATAATCTCAGTAGAACAAAGGGCAAAGACAGGAAGCCTTAGACTTTCACATTCTCTATTTAATACATATTAATATGAACAATCTTATAGAAGAAAAATATTAAATGGTTATAATAAAGGAAGAAGACATCATAGCACTGGACAAAATTACTTTGGAAGAAATACGCACAAATCACAAATAAGCTCTTTGCACCTCCGGAGCAAATTTCCACCGTAAGCTTAAAATATCGAATTCGTACCATGATCAATAATTCCAAGATAGTGACTATATGACATACCCCTTCCAAAGACAAGAAAAGGAAAAATAGCCATTAAAATAGAGATTTGGCTAGGAGACCCAGGTCCTGGCCTGGATCTGCCACCAGCTGTGGGAATAGGTTTCTCAACACTGAGGGTGATAACTCCAGCCTCTGGCATCCCAAGGCAGGTGACCAACCTGGGCTTCTGTGACCCAGATGCCCCCAAAAGACACCAGCTCCTAACCTAGGTGGCCTGGCATCACCTTGGCCCTTCAAAGTGTGGTCCCGTCTCAAAAACAATAAAAGGACTATAGAACTAGATAAACTGGGAGAGTCCGGTCATTAGTTACCCCACAAACTATGGCAACAAAGCTACTTATGAAACCTGAGAACAGCTATGCTTTTTCAAATATCTGGGAAAAAATTAAAAATATGGTAAAATGTACCAAACATTTCTATTTCTAAACTTTTCCATGTTTTCTGTATTTTTCGTAATGATGTGTTTTATTTTTTGAAAGGAGGAGGAAAGCTTTGTTTTAAAATGTTAGTTAAAAATGATGTAAAAAGGCTGGGCAAGGTGGCTCACACCTGTAATCCTAGCATTCTAGGAAGCCAAGGTAGGTGGACTGCTTGGGCTCAGGAGTTTGAGACCCAGCTGAGCTACAGCAAGACCCCATCTCTACTAAATGTAGAAAAAGTAGCTGGGTGTTGTGGTGGGCAACTATAGTCCCAGCTACGCAGGAGGCTGAGGCAAGAGGATCTCTTGAGCCCAAGAACCTGAGGTTGCTATGAGCTGTGATGCCACAGCACTCTGCTCAGGGCTACTCTATTCTACCAGAGTGAGACTCTGTCTTAAAAAAAAAAAAAAAGATGTTAAAAATGGCCATCTACAACAGCTGACTTCATGTGAGCTGTTTGTGCCGCTCTGGCCGTCTAGGGGGAAACATGGCGTCTGCCCTGGAGCAGTTTGTGAACAATGTCCGACAGCTCTCAGCTCAAGGGCAAATGACACAGCTTTGTGAACTGATCAACAAGAGTGGAGAACTCCTTGCAAAGAACGTATCCCATCTGGAAACAGTGCTTGGGGCTCTAGATGTACAAGAACACTCCTTGGGCGTCCTTGCTGTTTTGTTTGTGAAGTTTTCTATGCCCAGTGTTCCTGACTTTGAAGCATTATTCTCACAGGTTCAGCTGTTCATCAGTACTTGTAATGGGGAGCACATTCGATATGCAAGACACTTTTGCTGGACTTTGCCATCAGCTAACAAATGCACTTGTGGAAAGAAAACGGCCCCTGTGAGGAACTGGCATCCATAAGCAAGCCCTAGACAAGATACAGATGAACACAAACCAGCTGACCTCAATCCATGCCGACCTCTGCCAGCTTTGTTTGCTGGCCAAAGGCTTTAAGCCTGATCTCCTGTATCTTGATGTGGACATGATGGACATCTGTACAGAGAATGGAGCCTACAATGCAAAACATTTTTTTTGCCGGGGCTGGGTTTGAACCGGCCACCTCTGGTATATGGGGCCGGCACCCTACTCCTTGGCCACAGGCACCGCCCGATGTGAAGCACTTTTTATGTTACTACTATTATGGGGAGATGATCTATACTGGGCTGAAGAACTTTGAACAAGCATTCTACTTTTATGAACTGGCTATAACTACTCCTGCCATGGCAGTCAGTCATATCATGTTGGAATCATATTAAGAAGTATATTTTAGTGTCTTTGATATTACTGGGAAAAGTACAACAGCTACCAAAATATACATCTCAAATTATGGGTAGATTTATTAAGCCTCTTAGCAATGCATACCAAGAGTTAGCACAAGTTTATTCAACTAATAACCCTTCAGAACTTCGAAACATGGTGAACAAGCACAGTGAAACTTTCACTCGTGATAACAACATGGGACTGGTGAAGCAATGCATGTCATCTCTTTATAAGAAGAATATTCAGGGTGGCACCTGTGGCTCAGTGAGTAGGGTGCTGGCCCCATATGCCGAGGGTGGCAGGTTCAAACCCAGCCCTGGCCAAACTGTAACAACAACAACAACAAAATAGCCGGGCACTGTGGCAGGCACCTGCTAAACCAGCTACTCGGGAGGCTGAGGCAAGAGAATTGCCTAAGTCCAAGAGCTGGAGGTTGCTGTGAGCTGTGATGCCACAGCACTCTACTACAGGTGATAAAGTGAGACTCTGTCTCTAAAAAAAAAAAAGAAGAAGAAGAAGAATATTCAGAGGCTAACAAAGACTTTTTTAACTCTATCATTACAAGATATGGCAAGTCGTTTGCAGTTACCTGGACCTTAAGAGGTAGAAAAATATATTCTACACATGATAAAAGATGGTGAGATTTTTGCAAGTATTAATCAGAAGGATGGTATGGTCAGTTTTCATGATAACTCTGAAAAATATAACCCAGCTATGCTTCATAACATTGATCAGGAGATGCTGACGTGCAGAGAGCTGGATGAGCGGCTGAAGGCCATCTACAAATCAAATTTATGTTAAGAGTTCAATGGTCTCAGAAATACGAGTACATGTGAAAGGAATAGAAAGGAACACACAAAAAAGAGAAAGCTGATGGCTGAAAGGGTAGTGTGAATGGGTTATTTCTTTTTAAGCCTCTTTTTTTTTTTTTTTTTTTATAATTTCAAAGATACTTATTTAGTAAGTAAACAGAAAGGGCAAACCATTTCCAAGGCATGTGCTCTGTGTGTTTTATTTGAAGTAGTTGTTTTTATCATTCAGCACCATTCCCAGATACTGACAGGTACAGCTACAATCATGTCAGAGGTGCTGCGTGCCACCTGGCCACAGAGCACTCAGCCTGTCCATGCTCTGCTAACAGATGCGGGGACTGGCATGATAGAATTCTTCATGTGGGAGACACTCCCACCACCTCAGCAAAGGCAGGTAAGTGGGTGTCCGGGCGTCAGAGGGCAATCCAGACTATAGGCAGAATGACGACCTCAGAAATGAGTCAGCACAGAAATACTTCTGAGTGCTTGCTGTGTTCTAGGCAGCTGCAGTGTGTAGGTCCAAAGACAGAGCAACTGGGCAGTGAGGACAATGCTGTGGGAAGAAAGAGCCAGAAAAGGGTCAAAAGTTGGCGGGGAGGACACCAGGTCAGCTGTGTGGTGAAGGGCCAAGATGTGGCAGAGAAAGAGTGTTCCAGCCAACGTGAGCAAGATGGGAAAAGCCTCGGAAGAACAAGGACGGTCTCAGTGAAGGTGATGGAGGCTTGAGTAGAGTGGGAGAGTCTGATTCTAAATTTTTTTTTTTTTTAGACAGAGTCTCACTTGCCCAGCTGGAGTGCAGTTAGCTCACAGCACCCTCAAGCTCTTTGACTCAAGCAATCCTCCTGCCTCATCCCAGGCACCTTAATGCCTGGCTAATTTTTCTATTTTTAGTGGAGATGAAATTGTGCTCTTTCTCAGGCTGATCTCAAACTCCTGACCTCAAAAAATCCTCACACCTCTGCCTCCCAAGGAGCTGGGACTACAGATGCAAACCACCATCCCCAGCTAATTTTTCTTTTTTTTTTTTTTGTAGAGACAAGGTCTTGCTATGTTGCCCAGGCTGGTCGCAAACTCCTGGCCTCAAACATTCCTTTCACATTGGCCTCCCAAAATACCTGGTTTCAGATATATTTTAAAGGCAGAGAAGACAGAACTTACTGGAAGTGAGCCTTTCTTACAGCAAGAAAAGGACTCAGAAGACACCCATGTTGGGGCAGGGGAGCCCATAACTACACAGCGCCCAAGAGGCAGCTGGTGTGGAATCCAGGTCAGTGGGACCCTTCCCTCCCTTCTGCCTCGATAGCAAAGGGCAACTACACCAAGTGAGTGACAATGACCAGGAAAGCAGAAGACCCTCACACCCATCCCACAAAGGTAAAGAGCCCAAATGAGGGATCCTGGTTGGAACTAAACCAGGTCACACAAGAAGAACACTTAGGAGCTCAGTGCCAGTCTCCCCTCCCTCTGCCACCTGTGCAACATCAGCTATCTGGGGAAGGACGCTCCAATCATTCTCTGTTACTGGGGCTTTAAAGAGAGGAAAATGGCAAGGAGGAGAACCACATGGTGTGCGTGTGCCTTCAGAGTGAGGTTCATAACCCCTCAGTCTGCAACCCAGTGTCTTCTCAGCATATAGACCACTGAGCAATGAAAAGGCTAGAGCGCTGTGACTATCTCATGCATAAAGTGCACACCGCACCTTGTGGGTAGGGGAGTATGATTCCACCAAAGGAAAAGAAAGAAAATTACGCTCAGCACCCGTAGCTCAGCAGCTAGGGCACTGGCCACATACACCGGGGCTGGTGGGTTCGAACCCAGCCCAGGCCTACTAAACAACAATGACAACTACAACAAAACATAGCTGGGCATTGTGGCAGGCGCCTATAGTCCCAGCTACTTTGGAGGCTGAGGCAAGAGAATTGCTTAAGCCCAAGAGTTTGAGGTTGCTGTGAGCTGTGATACCACAGCACTCTACCAAGGGCAACATAATGAGACTCTGTCTCAAAAAAAAAAAAAAAAAGAAAGAAAGAAAATTACTATCTTCCAGGAACCTACCACAAGATGCCAGGGCCCGTACAGAACTACTTACATGTATGATTTTGCTTGTCTTAGCACAACCCAGTGATGTTGGTGGCATCTTCTTTGGTTTATAGAGAATAAAACTGCAGGATTAAGTCCTCATCTTCAAATGGGCTGTTTTTTCCATGACACCACACTACCTGCTGAAGAGCACACATGAGGCAGAACTACTAGACATGTCTCCTATTCTGAAAACCTTATGAAAACTAGGTATTCACTCCTCAAAAATGCACCAATGTGACATTTAATTGTCAAGGTCTTCTCCAAACACCATCAGCAGCCTAGAGGGAAGATTTATTAGAGGCATCCACATGACAGACCCTCTTTAAATCTGTCCTCAGGTTTGATGTGAAAAACACTGAGCTTCCTGCCCCCTTGGACTCTGTTCATCGGCAGGGCCTGGCAAAGGAACACTCAATTCCATTCTTAGGCCTCTGACAAAGATACTGTATGATCTTTTTATTTCCGTGATGTGCTTTACAGAATTCTCATGGAAAAAAAGATAAAAAAATTTTGTGATTATGAGGTGCTTAACAATGAGGATACTTCTCAGACATGCCAATCAAATCTGAGCACACTTACACAAACCTACATGGCACAGCCTGTAATACACCCAGGCTACAGTATATAAACTGTTGCTCCCAGGCTGCAAAGCTGTACAGCACGTTACTCTGCTCAACGCTGTAGACACTATAACACAACACAACCCATTTTTGTGTCTAAACATACCTAAACAGAAAAGGTAGAGTGAAAAATACAGTATTATGATCTTATGGGACCACCGCTTCATATGAAGCCCAATAGCTATGCAGCATGTGACTGTATTTTGTTTTTCATTTTTTCCCTCAGCTCAGTTTTCCTCTTAAAAAATAAAACATAGAAACACACTCTATGCTTAAAATTTCCCAGCATCTGAAAACTCCAGAAACCATTACAACAGCATCAAAATGGTCCTTTTTCCATTAAACACATCTCCCACCCCAGCTTTAGATAACCAATCTTCCACAATTTGCTATGATCTGTAAAAATGCCACCAAGAAGCTAACTTGTTCCCTTGCATCTGATGCATCCCTCCCCTCCATCACCCCATGCTGAAGACTAAAAACATTCCTTTCATATCAGTGTACCTTTCTTAGGAGGCTAGACTCTTTTTTTTTTTTTTTTTTTGAGACAGAGCCTCAAGCTGTCACCCTGGGTAGAGTTTTGTGGCATCATAGCTCACAGCAACCTCCAACTCCTGGGCTCAAGCGATTCTGCCTCCGTCTCTCAAGTAGCTGGGACTACAGGTGCCCGCCACAACGCACGGCTATTTTTTTGGTTGCAGCCGTCACTGTTGTTTGGTGGGCCCAGACTGGATTTGAACCCGCCAGCTCAGGTGTATGTGGCTGGTGCCTTAGCCACTTGAGCCACAGGCACCGAGCCAGGAGGCTAAGATTCTTTCTTCTACCCATCCACCAACTTCTCCTTAGAAGTCCCATCTTCACTAGCTCCAAAGAGCTGGGCAGTCAGAGGTGGGACAAGTGCTCCTCTGCTGAGAGCAGGAAGAAGTCTTCAGACAGGCACCTTCTCCTTCCTTCTCAGCCAATCAGCCTCTCCCATCTGGCAGCTTTTAAGATGTACTCTTTCTTTTTTGATATTTTGCTATTTCATTCAATGTGTCTAGGTGTGAATTTGGTTTATTTATTCTGAACTGGATGTTTCTTCAACATACACACAGTCTATCATTTGATTTCACAAGTTTCTCAGGTTTTAATTCCAGGCCCATATTTCAATATAGGGCCTTTTAGTATTTCAATACAGTACCTTTTCAATTCTACCTATTCATTTCTCAAGTTGGCCCTCCAAATACCTTCAAGATTTAAAGTCTTTCAGATTTTCTATGACTTGTGGCTCTTGGGAATTCTGTCATCTGTTTTACTTGCCAGTGTTGGTGATGGTTCTCTTCCTCCATGGATGGTCCTTTTCTATGGCAGAATTTTTTTTTTTTTAGACAGTTTCACTCTATTGCCAGGGTTAGCATGCTGTAGCATCAGCCTTGCTCACAAAGCAACTTCAAACTCCTGGGTTCAAGTGATTCTTCTGCTTCAGCCTCCAAAGTAGCTGGGACCACAGGCACCCACCCACAAGGCCTGCTAATTTTTCCATATTTAATAGAGAAAAGGTCTTGCTCTTGCTAAGGCTAGTCTTGAATTCCTGAGCACAAGGGATCCTCCTGCCTCAGCCTCCCAGATGCTAGGATTTTAGGCATGAGCCACTGCACCTGACCTGGTTGAAAGAGCTGTTCTCCTCAGAAGTCCCTATAGGTTAGTTTTGCGTTTGTCTCTGCTACAGAGGCCATGAATTTCACCTGTCCAAACAAGTGTACGTGTTAATTTCTCAACTGGGGGCTCCCATGCTGTAAAGATAGGGTACACTTGGGTCTAGTCCTGATACACAGCCTTGGGATTTTGATTCTATGTGAATGACTTTCCCTCTATGTGGGCCAGTAAACAGGATTTTGTAATTCACATTTTAAAGACAAGTGGCTCCTGGTTTGAGAAGAGGAGCTCCGTTCCACAACCTGCCATGTGAGAGTCTGAAATCACCCCCACCTGCCACAGCATCAGCCCCTGTAGTGCACATCCACATGCGCCTTTGGGGCCACCAGCTTCCACTTCACTCACCAGTCTGGGTTTTGAGTCTCTTCTTTATCATCTGCTTTAGAGATAGTATGTTAAATAATATCGCTATTAGGTTTTTCCAGAATTTTTATGGGTCTGAAGAAGCAGAAGGGAATATTTCCCATGTCAATCAATCCACCATACTGATAGTTCTTCTTTTTCTTTTTGAGACAGACTCTCACTATGTCACCCTGGGTAGAGTCCCGTGGCATCACAGCTCACAGCAACCTCAAACTCCTGCGCCTAAGCGATTCTCCTGCCTCAGCCTCCCAAGTAGCTGGGACTACCAGCGCCCGCCTCAACACCTGTCCATTTTTTGGCTGTAGTTGTCATTGTTGTTTGGTAGGCCCAGACTGGATTCGAACCCACCAGCTCCACTGTATGTGGCTGGCGCCCTAGCTGCTGAGCTATAGACACCAAGCCTGACGGTTCTTTATATCTGCACTATTTCATCTTTTATAATGAGCATGTATTTGTTACTTTAAAATATTTTACTCTAAAAGAAGGAAGACTCTTCAAGCGACCTTTGCCCCAAGAGGCTAAAAGCCACACATGAGCCTTAAGCTCCCCTAGGAACCCAGCACATGTAAGGCCTTCTCTGCCAATTCCCACTGGTTATCAACAGCACACATGGTACCCTTATATGTCATGTTCTCAAAGATTACAATTTAACCCACCGTTTAACTTCCAGCTCAGCATTTGTCTCACAATAACACTACAGTGTAGTTTTCAGGTATGAAAACTGAGAGAATTAAAATGACCTGTGACAGTCACACAGTTGTGAAATATAGGGCCTAGACTGGCCCTGAGGACCACTGTCTGCTCACTGTGCTCTAAATCAGAACCAGCTCCCTGATTCCCAGGTGCAACTGCAGCTCTAGGCTCAGAGTTGTGACTTTTGATCCAGATGCCGGCAAAGACATCCCTCTCTCTACCAGGCAACTGCCTCCCTCCTCATTCACATGACGCTGACTAACCATATCCATTCTCTCCACAAGTGCCACTGTGAATGACATATTACCAAGCTCTGTCCTGGGTCTGAGACTACAACAGCAAGCTGGTATGACAGGTAGAGAGAGTATAAACAGCAAATACAACACAGCATGCATGTGCTGACATCTTGTCCCTGGTCCTCAGCATCCGAGTAGGATACTGAGCAAAATAAACAACCAAGCACAGAGACAAGCTGAGATGCTCAAAGACTCTTAGAAAACAAGAAAGAACTCAAGGATTGGGTCAAATATTTAGTCGTGGAGGGAATGCCACCAAAGAATGGCCATGGCTGTTCCCCCACAGCTGTTCTGAGCGTCCCATTAAAATGCCTTTGAAGACATTAGAAGTAAACACACACACACACACACACACACACACAACACTAGCTAAATAATTTGTTGCCAAAATCAGGGAGGAACTTCCCCAAACTATAAGGGAAATGGAATAGGACTTTCTATCTTCATAAGGCAGCTCATGAAAGGAAAATTTGCCTGAGGATGGTAGCCGGCCCTCTCCCAGTGTTTGCTAGCTCCTCTCAGAGCCTCTCATAGCTAACAGCAAACCGAAAAGCTGTCCCTTAGCAAGGAGGGCACTCTGCTGCACGTCCCTCCACCTCCTTCCTGGACTCCTATGGGGAGAAGAGCAGGAGTGGGAGCCAGGGTCTGGGGAGACGTGCAGTGGGCTGCATCCTGAGAAAGAGGCCTCTGCACACAGCTGAGAGGGCAGCGCAGAGCCAGGGCAGAATGCAGCAACAGCATGGCAGGGCGGGGGCGCTGTCCTCTTCTGGCAAAAGCCATAGACACAAACAGTACAACTAGAAAAACATGTCACCTCCAAAGGAAAGACAAAGGGCTCTTAGTATCAAAAGCATATTTTCAAATCAATATACAGAAGACAAACTTTTAAAAAGAACTGGTGAAAAACATACAGGCAATTCCCAAAAGAAAAAAAAAATGACCAACATGTACGTGGAAAATGACCATATACAGCAGTAATCAAAGACCTTGAAATCAGACCAATCATGAATTATTATTTTCTCTCTGTTACACTGGAAAACATGGGGGAAAAAAATCATAGCATCCAGGGTTGATGGAGGGCAGGTAACAAGCTCTCTGATAAAGTCAGTCCTCCCTTAATGTCATTGATGGGATATTCTTTGAAACTACAGGTTTGGACAATGAAATCAATTTTTTTTCTTGCTAATGATAACAAAACAGCATTGAAAGAAATGACATTGAACAAAACAACATCATTGCACTTGAGACCCAGTTTCCAGGAACCTCTTGATGACACTGAGGACTTAGGAAAAAAAAAATATACCAACTGCAAAAATATGAAGGCTACACAGGTAGTCATATTAACTGTAGTGTTATCTCCAGATGGTAAAATCAGTCTTTCTGGGTTCCTCTGTAAATTTTTCTGTATTTTCTTTTTTTTACATTGATCATGTATAACCTAGGAAAAATAAACAATACTTTTTAAAAAATTATATTTTGCAGACTTATTTTCAGTTGACCACAAGAAAGTAATAATCACAAACATCTCCCTAACTGACCATAGCAGCAAATAAGCATTAGACACTGACATTGAGTACAGCTGGGTTTTTTGGGACATGGATCCTGTTTTCTTTGGCCCACAGTAAGGACCGTCAGATCTCTGCTGCAGTGAAGAATGCTGGTGAGGCTCCAATTTTTCCACAGTCCTTCAGAACTGATAAATAGCCTGAGAAAACCTGTCTTAGAGATTAGGAGGTTTACATGATTATGCAGGCACTGGCCAAGAGCACAGAGAATACCAGCATGCTAACAGACATTCTGTCCTGTGGCCCCTCCACCTGTTCAATGTGATGGTGCCTAGGGATGGCTAGGGTGGCTACCCCCAAAACACTTCAGGAGAAAGAGAGAAGAGTGTCACATACAAACAGGGCAAACAAGGACTACATCAAACAGTTGGATGCCCCAACATGAAGCCAAGAAAACCCCCTAGTGCAAGGCCACAGCAGTTTCTAGAATCAGTAAGGCCAATAGCAAATATCATCAAAACCCTGAAGAAGCAAAAGCATGTCCAGTCCTTCCTCTCCCAATTCCTAGGACAACATTTAACTTTCCTCTTTAACATGCGAGCACATGATCCAAATGACTAAAATACAAAATATGGCAACATCAAGTGCTGATGTGCATACAGAGAAACTGGACCTCCTTGTGTGGATGGTGGGGATGTAAACTGGTACAGCTACTCTGCAAAAGCATTTGGCAGTTTGTTTGTTTCTTTCTCTTTTTTTTGAGACAGAGTCTCACTATGTTGCCCTAGGTAGAGTGCTGTGGTGACATAGTTCACAGCAACCTTAAACTCTTGGGCTCAAGTGATTCTCTTGCCTCAGCCTCCAGGCAGCTAGGACTACAGGCGCCCACCACCAATGCCCGGCTATTTTTAGAGACAAGGTCTCTCTCTGGCTCAGGCTGGTCTCGAACTTGTGAGCTCAGGCAATCCACCCACCTCAGACTCCCAGAGTGTTAGGATTACAGGCGTGAGCTACCGCACCCGGCCCATTTGGCAAGTTTCCCAAAAAACTAAACATCTATGTACCATATGACCCAACAATTATACCCTTGGGTGTTTACCCCAGAGAAATGAAAACTTACGTTCATGAATATTTATAGCAGTTTTATTCACAAAAGTAAAAATCTAGAAGCACCCCAATGTTCCCATTCAATGGATGAGTGAAAGGCTGTACAGAGGCAGCACCAGGGAGCCACGTGGGGTCCATAAATCTCTACGTGATGTAACTGCATGGGAACCCATGCACACACACACGTGCACACACAGCCTGTCAGGTCTGAGTGAGTTCTGTAGGCTGTGATGATGTCCTTATTGTGACATGCAGTGTGTGACACAGGTATTATCATTGGGCGAAACTGGGCAAAGGCTACACAGAACCTCTCTGGACTTTTTCTTTCAACTTCCTATGAACCTACAATTACTAATATTTCAAAAACAAATTTTCTTTAAGAGAAAATAAAAGTGAGTGCCTGATGGCACAGTCCTTGCTAAGCCCTCTGCCTTCAAGCTGCCATGCAGTGGCCTGTGCACTGAATCCCTGAGAGCCCAGCTGTCCCCAGAGGGGCAGCTCTCCCCACTCTGCAGGCCCAGCACTCAGCGCGATGCTCAGAATGTGGCTGGTGTGTGGCCCGTGTCGGCCACACTGAGAAGACTGTGAGCACCACCAGATGTTCCTGACGGTGTACTTGCCCTGGAGGATGCAAAGCACGGGGAGTCAGTCTTGGAGAGCTGGACTCAGAGGCCACATCCCACTCACAGCAAACCTTTACAGTGCATCCCTTAAAACATCCTTCCTGTCTCAGCTTGCACATTTCCAAGGACAGAAACTTACTGCCTTTCATCAGGCAGATCCAATTTTTTTAAAGTGCTTCTTCACCCCAGACCAGTGTCTCCCTCCTTTGTGATTCCCACTCATGGCACCATTTCTGACTCACGCAGAAGGCAGTGCACCAGCTCTGTGGTGGAGGCAGCCTCAGAGAGTAAAGGCTGTTTCAGGACTTGCTGTATCCCGACCACTCCATTCTGTCTCCACACATACGGTGAGCAGCAAAAAAGCCAAGATAACCCCTAGCAAGCCTGCCAGCTCTCTGTCCTCTAGCACCACCAGCCTTCCAAACTGTGACAAGGTTTCCTCTGGGACTTCCAGTGAGGGTTTCTTTGTCCCACCCCAACAGCAGAGCTAAGAACAGTAAGCCACAGGGCAGAAGGGCCCATACTCAGGCTCTGGGTCCCAGAAGCCTATCTCCTAGGGGAAAGCAAAGAAGGGGATTCCCACCTCAGGAAGAGGCCAAACCTTAGCACAAATCTCCAGATGGTTCACCTTCCTTCAATGTAGATACTAATTTTATATTGCAAACTAAATGGTCTCTTGATGCTCACAGATGCCTATTCTTTTCCTAATTAGTCCTCTGTGCAGTGGTGCCCATGGCAACCTTTCCCATTGTAGGCATGACATAGCCCTCATTATTTCTCACAATAAGCCCAGAGTTCTGCCAACCTTCCCAGGCACAGCCAGATTGTTAAAGCCACTGGCCCAGATAAGGGCCTGGCTGCCCTTTACTCAATGAATGCGCCACCACTAGGCTTCTTTTCATACTGTGGGACCTAGGAACCTGAGGCAAGAAGATCAGCTGCCTGGATACCAAGAACTGTCAGGGAAAGGGCTGTTCCGCTGCAAGGGAATGAAGTGGACATAAGGCTATGGGGTAGAGGCCTCATCTCTTACCAGCAGGAGAGCCTGGGGAATTTCCACTCTGGCTTTGTTGGGCTAGGAAGACAAAGAGAATGCAAACTATGGCCCCTTGGCCAAATACCATCTGCCAACCTATTTTTGGTAAATGGGCTCTCATGTGGACACAGCCAGGCCCACTGGTTTGCACTGCACAGGGTTGCTCTACACCACGGTGGCAGCACTCCAGGGCAGCACCCTGGCAAAGACCAGGGTCCCAGAGCCCAGACGTGACAAAAAAATTTGCCAAACCCCAACTGAGACCAACTCTCTGATAAGCAGGAAAAGAGATGGTGACAAAAAAATGACCAAAATATTAAAATAAAACATTTTCATGGTTTTCATGACAAAAGAGCAAGGCCCAAACTAAGGCATGAGTTGGGACCCAAAGATACAGGGTGACATGGAAGCCATTCTGTCTGGAGCAACTCCCAGGTGCCTGAAAGTCTGGCCGCTGGGTTGGCAGCCTCCCAGGACAAGGAGATGGAAATCAAAGCCTGGAAATCAAAGCCCAACCTGCAGTGGTAGAGAGCCTAGTAGGAGAGCTGTCCCACACCAAGCAGCTGTTTACTGCTGGGTGTACTTGGGAAGAAACCACTCTAACTCCCCTCAGCCTTTCCAACAGTGTCATAAGCACCAAATGCCCTGTATTAAATCCCCCTCTGCTTGAAATACTTAGTTTCTGTTTTGCTTTTGTGTATGCTATGTGTGTGCACATATAAATGTCTTATACTAGGCTGAAGTCAGAAAAATTTGAAAGCTAATGCATTGGAGGGAAACACTTTAAAGTCTCTAATTTCTTAAGAAATATTTATCTTTTGAGACAAATAAGATCCAGAACGATATACCTGATTTTCTAATACATCTTTACTGGTTTTTTAGGAGGAGTGGGGGTTTCTTTCTTGGGGCGGAGAAACTGCTTGATTTTAATTATGCTTAGATGCTGAATTTACCAAATGCTCCTAAGGCATTTACTGAGATGAGAAATCACCACAGACACTGTCACTTCCCCTAGGCTCACCTTCACACTGATCCAAAAGCTCTCTGCTATTTAATGGACATGAGAAGAAACCAGTGGGAACCATGAGTTACTTCCAAGGTCAGAACTCAATCCATCTTTGAGTTTTCTCAGGCTTTGTGACATTTTCTCACCCAACAGTGACTGATGCAACCCACACATTAAGCAACGTGGTTACTTGGTATCAGTAAAATTTCACATCCCTGCATTTTTGCTCCAAGTTATAAGCTGCAGAAGCCAGTACAAATCGCCACAAACAGGAAGACACCCTGCCCCTAATCCCTACCCCATCCCACACAATAAAAAAAGTCTTGCCTCATTCATCTTCCTTTATAAAACAACAGAACTTTTTGAGCAGTTTATTAGAATCTATCCAAAAAAGGAAATAACAACACTCGCATAACCTATTATATATTCAAGCATATGTTAATGTTCCATTAAATAAAACCTCTATTTTTAATAGCAAAAAACCCACAATTTTAAATATGAACAAGTTAAACACCCTGACCTGATCTCTGTGAGGTGCTCTGAGTTTCATCAATTACAGAAGCGTTGGGTTAAGGGTTCAACAATGTGAGAAAAAAGAGAGTAGAAGAATAACTGAAAGGTTGGCCAGGCCAAGAACACAAGACTTGAGAAAGAAACCTGGGGAACAAAGAATTCGCCCAGGGCAGCATGGGCCTACCGCATGGCTGAGTTAGAACTGGAGAGAAGGCCAGAGCTGATAACCAAAAGCCCCCAACACTTCCCCTACAGACATTACTACAGCTTCTTACAGGCCAACTTTTTACCACCAACTTGCCTGTGAATGTTATGTTACTCAAAATGCAAACGAAGTCTATCCTTGTTTGTAAGTGAACCTTGTCATCAAAACAGAGAAAAGCACAAAATGTTTCTTTTAGAATTCAACGGAAACCAAAACAAGAAAACCACAGTACAATCTAGCTTAGCCAGCAATAATTAAAAACACCAGGTTGGGGTTCCCCCAGAAATTCAAATGTAGTCCTGCCTTGAAAAATGTGAATTAGGCTCAGCACCCGTAGCACAGTGGTTACGGTGCCAGCCACATACACCAAGGGTGGTTTTCATTTCATTTTATTTTTTTTTGGCTGGGGCTGGGTTTGAACCCACCACCTCCGGCATATGGGGTCAGCGCCCTACCAAGGGTGGTTTTCAAACACGGCCTGGGCAACAACTGCAACAAAAAAAATAAAAAAATAAAAATAGCTGGGCATTGCAGTGGGCACCTGTAGTCCCAGTTACTTGGGAGGCTGAGGCAAAAGAATTGCTTAAGTCCAAGAGTTTGAGGTTGCTGCAAGCTGTGATGCCGCAGCGCTCTGTGATGCTACAGCCCTCTACCAAGGGTGACATAGTGAGACTCTGGCTCAAAAAAAAAAAAAGAAAGAAAAATGTGAATTACATTAGCTTATTTAAGCATCATCACCTCCAACTTACAGTACCATCTCAAAAGTCTTGTCCATTGCTAAAAGAAAAACAAGGCATAAATATTAAATAAACATAAATTTGTCACTATTTGCAGACATTACCATTTACCTTAAAAATCTAATCCCAGAGAACCAATTGATAAAATAATAGAATTCAAAAGTTCTGGATGACTGTCAGATATAAGATCAATATCCAAATATCAATGGATATCCTATACACCAGCAATAACCACCAAAATACACCAAAGGAAAAAGGAAAAAAAAAAAGGTCCTAAAACATCTAGGAATAATTCTCACAAAAACCAGTCAAGACCTCCACAGAGAACATCATAAAATTTTCCTGAATGACACAAAGGACAACATATACAAATCATAAAACAATTTCATGAAATTTAAAACCAATTAAAATTCATACAAATAAAAAATACATGACAAAGACCAAAAACACTGGCCAAAACAAGCAATGAAGAGATATTTATTTCACTAGATACTAATAACGTATTTTTAAAAACCTATAAAGAGAGGTGGTGGGATAACTGAATACTTATCTGCAAATGGTGCTGGGATAACTGAATACTTATCTGCAAAAAAGTAAAATCTGGATTCCTCACACCTCACATCATACTTGAAAATTAACTCAAATGGACAGAAAAATTAAATGTAAAAGTTAAAATGATAATCTCAGAAGCCCAAGAGCTGGAGGTTGCTGTGAGTCCTGTGACATCATGGCACTCCACCGAGAGCATAAAGTGAGACTCTGTCTCTACCAAAAAAAAAAACCTATAAAGTACTAGGCAGGCACAATGGCTCACACGTCTAATCCCAACACTTTGGGAGGCCAAGGCAGGAGGATTGCTTGAGATCAGGAGTTCAAGACCAGTTTGGGTAACACAGCGAGGCCCTATGAAGAGAAGAGAAGGAGAGGAGAGGGGAGGGGAGGGGAGGGGAGGGGAGGGGAGGGGAGGAGGAAACAAATAGCCAGGTGCATCTATAGTCCCAGCTACCGAGGAAGCTGAGGTAGGAGGGTCCCTTCAGCCGTGAGTTTGAGGCTACCCTTAGCTTTGATGATGCCACTGCACTGCAGCCTGGGCAACAGAGTAAGACTGTGTCTCAAAAAGAAAATAAAAACAAAACAAACAAAACCTAAAGTATTTAATGGTATGGTAAGACCTAGCTAAATAAATTATGGCATAACAAGATAATGGAATATTATGAGCATCTTAAAAAGAATAAGGTATTCCAATCATGATTCCAAGACAACTCAAATGGGGAAAGAATGATCTTTTCAGCAAATGGTGCTGGGATAACTGAATACTTATCTGCAAAAAAGTAAAATCTGGATTCCTCACACCTCACATCATACTTGAAAATTAACTCAAATGGACAGAAAAATTAAATGTAAAAGTTAAAATGATAAAACTCTTAGAAAAAAATATGTGTAAATCTTCATAACCTTGAATTTGGCAATGGATTCTTAGATATGACAACAAAACCACAGGCAATAAGAGAAAAAAAAGATAAAATGGACTTCATCAAAATTAAAAACTTTTGTGCTTCACAGGATACCATCAAGGATTACCATTTACCTTAAAAATCCAATCCAAGAGAACCAACTGACAAAAGAAGAACCAATTGGCAAAAAGAAACCGACAGAATGGGAGAACATATCTGCAGATCACACATTTGATAAAAGAATTGTACCTAGATTTTGTAAAGAACTCTTATAACTCAACATTAAAGGGACAAAATAACCATTTTTATGTGGACAAAGGGTTTAAAAAGACACTTCTCCCCAAAAAACATACAAATGACCACATAAGCACATGAAAAAATGCTCTACATCATTAGTCATTGGGGAAATACAAATCAAAATCACAATGAGATACCATTTCACACACACAATAGGACATCTAGAACCAAAAAGTCATAACAATGTTGGCAAAGACAGGGAAAGTAGATTCTTACACAGCGCAGGTGGAGAGGACAAGCAGAAAGTGGACCCTTATACAGCGCTGTTGAGGATACACAGCGCAGGTGGGAATGGACGATGGCACAGCTGCTTGAACAGTTTGATGGCTCTGCAAAACGTTAAACAGAGAACCACAATATGACCCTACAATTTTCCTCCTTAGGTATATAACCAAAGTAATTAAACAAGCATTTAAGCAAAAACTGCCACACAAATGTTTATAGAAGCACTATTCACAATAGCCAAAAGGTAGAAACAACCCAAAGACCCACCAAACTGATGATTAAACAAAACACAGTATATTCCCACAAAGAAATAGCAGTTGTTTGACATATTCATCACTTGAGGCTTCCCTGCTAAAATCAGGTCTCCACTCAAATTCTGAGGACTTAACTCAGTTCACCAGACTGTGCTGAGTTCCATCATATGTTAGAAGTGCTTATTTACCTTTGAACATCATAACAGCCATTTCAATTTTTAAAAACACTAAATCTCTTAGTGACCAGCATGTTAAAAAACTGAACTCCCTGAAAAGGATACATGACTCCTCCCCTCCCCTCTCCTTCTTTCTGTTTACAAAATTTCTCTTCCTTTGAAATAACACACACATCCTAGCACTCTGGGAGGACGAGGCAGGTAGATCACTTGAGCTCAGGAGTTCGAGACCAGCTGAGCGAGAGTGAGACCCCATCTCTACCAAAAAATAGGAAAAAAAAAAAAAAAATAGCCATGTATCATGGCTCATTCCTATAGTCCCAGCTATTTGGGAGGCCGAGGCAAGAGTATCTCTTTAGCCCAAGAGTTTGAGGTTGCTATGAGCTATGATGATGCCCCAGCACTGTACCCGGGGCAACAGAGTGAGACTCTGTCTCAAAAAAGAAACAAAAAACAAGGAAAGAAATACACACAGGCAGGGAGATGAAGCATGCTGGAGGTGGAAGCCATGGGGAGTCCTCCAGCCCCCCAACATCCTAGGTCCTCTTTCCAAGGTCCCTAGTGGGGTCCCCCAATTATTCTAAGCTCAGAATACAACTATAATGTGCAGAATGCATTGGGTGAAGGGCTGGGGACTTGGGTTATAGAGGGAGGGAGGCTTTGCTCCTCTCTTTGCTAGAAAAGTAGATCTGGAATGAGTTCTGAAATTTGGCTTGCTTTTTTAAAATTATTATTTTTTTATTTTCACATATACATGTGTTCATTGGCTTGCTTATTTTTGCATAATTAGATGCTTGGGTTTAGTAATGAGTGGTGTAAATTTGCTCCTGGCTTCTAACTCTTGGAGCCCCCAAGAATGAGTGACTGAAACTTCCAGAGGGGCTTAGGGCCCTCAGAATTATTAGCTTATAAGGAGGGATGGCAGATGCCTTAGAGTGTGAGGTGGGGATCAGAAGTGACATGGTTTCAGGAATAGGTTCCCCACAGGGCTGAGATATACAGGAGGTGGGGGTAGGGGCAGGATCCAGCATCCATGAAGGTCATGGGAAATGTGGGAGAGGCATCTCCACCCCAGCTGCCTGATGATAAACTTTATCAGGACTTAGGATAAATCTGCTAGGCTTTCTGGAGCTGAGTGTGAAGGGGACAGTTGGGATCTGGGCTTCCCTTCAGGTTCCTTGACCAGGCAATCTCATGTCGTGGACAGCAGCTTTGGTATGTGTCTGGAATGAGGGTGTGTGGGATCCAGGATGCTGTGATTGGGCTATTGGGATTTAGACTTAGGGTCTAAACATGAGTACCTTCTTTAGAAAAAGAATCTCTAAGTTAACAGATCAGATAAATAGATGGATAATATTAGGTCATTAAATATGAAATGTTCAATTTTGGATCAAAAGTTTAGTTTATTACCTCTCAAATAAGAAGTAGTACAATTGGGCGGCGCCTGTGGCTCAGTGAGTAGGGCGCCAGCCCCATATGCTGAGGGTGGTGGGTTCAAACCCAGCCACTGCCAAGCTGCAACCAAAAAAAAAAAAATAGCCGGGCGTTGCGGCGGGCGCCTGTAGTCCCAGCTACTCAGGAGGCTGAGGCAAGAGAATTACCTAAGCCCAAGAGCTGGAGGTTGCTGTGAGCTGTAACGCCATGGCACTCTACCAAAGGGCCATAAAGTGAGACTCGGTATCAAAAAAAAAAAAAAAAAAAAAAAAAAAAAAGAAGTAGTACAATTAATCAAAGCATTCACCTAAACCAGTGATTTTCAACCAATGTGCCATGAAAATTTTTATTTAATTAAAATAATTACTTAAATTATTTTCAGGCTCCGTGCCCGTAGCACAGTGGTTATGGTGTCAGCCATATACACCTAGGCTGGCCAGTTTGAATTCAGACCAGGCCAGCTAAACAACAATGACAAATGCAACAAAAAAAATAGCCATACATTGGCTTGATATGTAGCCTGTTGTGGCAGGCGCCTATAGTCCCAGCTACTTGTGAGGCTGAGACAAGAGAATTGCTTAAGCCCAAGAGTTTGAGTTTGCTGTGAACTGTGACGACACGGCACTCCACCGAGGGTGACATAGTGAGACTCTGTCTCAAAAAAAAAAATTATTTTCAAAATAATTGAAATAATTATTTTCATAAGAAATATATACTTTTTTTACTCTTTTTTTTTTTTAATCAACATAATTTAAATGTGTGGTGGAAGTTTAAGTAAAGGTTCGAGTGTGCCATGAAATAAAAATGATAGAAAAACACTGGATGAAACTATCAACACAGTTTTGCCATCTTATTGGTAGCCTGTGTATGTCAGCAGCAGAGAAGCCTGGAGAGTGAGTGGTGATGAAATCACAAAAGGTGTTTTCCACAGCTTGTTGGAATATTGAATTGAATATTGAAAAATTGAACATTTTTCCTTACAAGAACTAGCAGACTAGAAGAAATAGTAGTCAGTTGGTGCGGGGTCCAGTGAATACAGTGGATAACAGAAAGTTTCCAATTTTAGCTTCTGTAATTTGAGCAGCATTGTTTGTGCAACATGTGGTCAAGCATCGTCCTGCAAGAGGATCATTCTGTCTCTACTGACCAATTCCAGCTGCTTAATCACAAGCATCCTCATCATGTCATCCATCTTGTTGCAGCAGACACCTGCTGTAATCAACTGGCCAGGTTTCACAAAGCTATAGCGGATCATACCACACTGAGTCACTAGACAGATACCATTAGTTTCTTTGATGAATATTTGGTTTTAAACTGTGTTTTAGCACTTCATCTTTATCAAATTATTGTTCCAAATCCTTGCAATTATCAAAAGAATCCATTTTTGGCTCAACGGTTAAGGTTCTGGCCATGTACACCTGGGCTGGCGGGTACAAACTCGGCCCAGGCCTGCTGAACAACAATGACAGCAAGTTTTCACGGATAAATGCTGGGACAGGATAAACAACAGTTAGCAAGCACGGCTAATGAACCTGTATTACCACCATACAATGAACAGTACCCAAGAGCGGAACATAACAAAGTTGATGTGTACACACTGAGTTGGAAACATCTCCAAAATGGCATGTTAACAAAAAATACTAACTATACAAGAAAATCAGATAAATTAGACTCTATCAGAATTAAAAACTTCTCTTCAAACGGCATTGTTGAAAAATTAAAATTCTAGCTAAAGACCTGGAGAAAATAAATTTGTAAAACAAAAACCAGATAAATGTGTACAGAATATATGCATGTAAAACTCCCAAAACTATGTAATAAGAAAGCAGCCCAATAACTATGAAGGAGATAATTCATACTTCATCCAAGATAATTTATGAATGGCCAAAAACATAAATGGTAGTTGAAAGTCACAATGAGAAACTACACATTTTAAATAAGTGCAGTTTATAATATGCCAATTACACCTCAATAATGCTGCTTTCAAAAACTACACACAAAGTGGTAGTGTGGTGGTGTCTTAGAAACCGGTAGCACTTGCAGCATGGCTGACCAACTGACTGCAGAGCAGACTGCAGAATTCAAAGCAGCTTTGTCACTATTTGACAAGGATGCTGATGGAACCGTAACAACAAATGGAACTGGGAACTGTAATGAGGTCTCTTGGACAGAACCCCACAGAAGCAGAGTTACAGGACATGATTAATGAAGTAGTTGCTGATGGTAATGGCACAAGTGACTTCCCTGAATTTCTGACAATAATGGCAAGAAAAATGAAAGACACCAAGAGTGAAGAAGAAATTAGAGAAGCATCCCATGTGTTTGATAAGCATGGCAAGGGCTATATCAGTGCAGCAGAGCTTCATCATGTGATGACAAACCTCAGAGAAGTGATCAGGGAAGCAGAAGGTGACGGTGATGATCAAGTAAACTATGAAGCGTTTGTACAAACGATGACAGCAAAGTGAAGACATCGTACAGAATGCATTGATTTCTTGTACAAAATTGTTTATTGGTATTTTCTTTGTTTGTAACTTATCTATAAAAGGTTTCTCACTACTGTCAAAAAAATATGCATGTACAGTAATTAGGACTTCATTCCTCCATGTTTTCTTCTCTTATTCTTATCTTACTCTCATTATCCTGAAACCTTATTTTAGAAAATCTATCAAGTAACAAGTTGCATGTGGCTTACTCTGGATATATCTAAGCCCTTCTGCACATCTAAACTTAAATGGAGTTGGTCAAATGAGGGAACATCTGGGTTATGCCTTCCCCCACCCCCACCCCCAGTAGAATGATCTTTATTTAAAAAGTCCAAAACAATCCTTATACACCGTTGGAGGGACTGCAAATTAGTATAACCTCTGGGGAAAACAGTATGTAGATTATGCCTTTTTTTAAAGTAGTATTTTTTAGGAACTCTCAGCATGTAGTTGTTGAAGTGTAGAGTTGTAACTCTGTGTGGACTATGGACAGTCAACAAGATGTACTTAAAAGTTGCACTACTGGGGTGGCACCTGTGGCTCAAAGCAGTAGGGCGCCGGCCCCATATGCCGGAGGTGGCGGGTTCAAACCCAGCCCCAGCCAAAAACTGCAAAAAACCCCCAAAAAAACAAAAAAAAAGTTGCACTATTGCAGCTCGGTGCCTGTAGCTCAGTAGCTAGGGCACCAGCTGCATACACCAGAGCTGGAGGGTTCAAACCCAGCCCGGGCCTGCCAAACAACAATGACAACTACAGCCAAAAAATAGCTGGGTGTGGTGGCAGGTGCCTTAGTCCCTGCTACTTGGGAGGTTGAGGTAAGAGAATAGCTTAAGCTCAAGAGTTTGAGGTTGCTGTAAGTTGTGACGCCACGGCACTCTACCAAGGGTGACACTGTGAGACTCTGTCTCAAAAAAAAAAAAAAAAAAAAAAAGTTGCACTATTGCAAAACAGGTGTATTATCCAGGTACTCATACACTATTTTGTTTGGAACTGCTGGTCCTGTACATTTTCTTTTATTGTTACTTGCTGTTAAACTTTGTTTAGCCACTTAAAGAAAATCTGCTTATGGCACAACCTGCCTCAAATCCATTCCAAGTTGTACATTGTTTTCCAATAAAAAAAATTACAATTAAAAAAAAAATAAAAACTACACAGAACGTAAGACACAACTACACCCACAAGAGTAGCCAAAATTTAAAATCCTGACAATCCCAAATGTCAACAGATCTGTAGAGCTGCTGGAACTCTCATACACTGCTGGTGGGAACACACAATGGTACACCCACTTTAGGAAACAGTTTAGCAGTTTCCTTAAAATTTAAACATAGGCTTATCATCCAATCCAGCAAACTGAGAAGAAATGAAAGCATAGAAAAACTTATATACAATGTTCATGGCATATTCGTAATAGTCCCACACTGGAACAACTTAATCAACATCCACAAACTGATAAATGGATGAGCAAATTTGTGATAATCTCATGAAAGGGACTATATGCCACAAAAATGAAAGAACACCAGGGATAACATGTTTAGTGGACTGAAGTGGAAGGGGAGGCCTCACCCAGCTCACACAAGGTCTCAGCTCTCCCACTGTAGGATGACTAATCAATCAGTAAATCCCTTTGAGAGTCTATCAGTTGACAACCCAGTATTTAGTAGTCACTAAGTAGAAAATAAAGACAACGTAGGAAGCAGGGTAGAATTCTTCTAAGAAAAACAATCCAGACTCCCAGAGAGCTGTCTATAAAGACTGGCAACCATTACTCACCAAGAGTTTGATGACAAAAAATCCTCTGACAGAGCAGTAATATTTCTCAGTGCAAAATACCATTGGTATAAAGTATTTTGGCTCTCTAGGCCAATTCCCCAGGCCATAAAGTTCACAATCTCATCTGATGGCTTTATAAAGCTGTAGGCTTAATGCTCATGAAATTCACATCTAATTTTCAAGATTACAAAAAGAGAAGTCAAGAGCCATGAGGCAGCATGGTCCAAATTGAGTAGTAGCTTTGCTTCCTGTCTATCTAAACAACGCCCCTACAGCCCTGAGTGCTGGTGGTGCAAAGTGATGGCCTCCCTCAGCCTAGCTGCCCTACTGGGCAGCTTTCAGCAAAGCCCATGGAAACACAAGGAACGAGAAAGGTTGCCCTTGGGAATTTGGAAACCAATCAGCCTAGTGATGGCACATACGTTCTGAAGGGAAAAGTGGCTGTTACCCTTCCAAGTGTTACTTGTCAGAGTGCTCTCCAGACCACCATTCCTAATACAGGGCAGTGCGGTCCACACATCTGAGGTCTTCTCCATCAGCACGGCCAGCACTGACAGTAACAGCAGCTGCCAATAGCACCAGGGGAATTCCTTACACAGTGCTACACCATGCCGACACTGCGCAGGGCTGAGATAGCTGCTAGACAGCTACACAAAGGGGTGAGGGCCCTGTTCTCTGCTATATGCTCTGTAAGGTAGCCGGAGATGGGAAACCCAACGGTGAGTCTCTACTCTACTGAGAGCTGGCTGGGTAACCTCTCCCATCACCTCATCTGTAAACAAGCATAGCACCATGCCTCAGCTCCTTGGTACCTCAGGGACAGCGGAGACACTTTTGTAAAAGGGAAAGTGCTTTGCAAACATAAGGGACTCTTATTAATGAAGGGAAATGAGACAAGTTCTGCTAGCTGCAGTTGACTGAGAGCCCAACTTCCATGCAGCTCGCCCGACTCCTGTTTCCAGGCAGCCACATGGCACTGGCAGCAGCAGAAAGGCAGCCAGTTCATCAGAGGCGCCCTCCAAGCCCCTGCAGACACCGCCTGGCTCTGAGAGTAACGGTTACACACACACACCACCATCCCTTTACATGGCTCGGTGTCTCAGACAGACACAGAAATGCTGAGTGTCCTCCTCAGTGAGATGGAGGGGGGAGGAGCCATCCAGATGGATGATGAGCAGGCCTAGAGTTAGCCTGCTGCCCCTCAACACATTATCACCTCAACTGTAACCCCCACAACCCGGCGAAGGAGGAACACAGGTCTGGGAGGGTTAAAGTAAGTTGGAGACAGAACTTTTTTCTTTTTTTTGAGACAGAGTCTCACTTTTGTTGCCATCTGTAGAGTGCCATGGCATTACAATTCTCAGCAACCTCAAACTGTTGGGCTCAAATGATCCTCTTGCCTTAGTCTCCTGAGTAGTGGGGACTACAGGCGCCCTCCCCACACCCAGCTAGTATATTTTTAGAGACAGGGTCTTGCTCTTGCTTGGGCTGGTTTTCAACTCCTGAGCTGAAACAATCTACCCACCTCAGCCTTCCAGAATGTTAGGATTATAAGCATGAGCCTGGAGACAGAACTCTTAATGGCAGGCTCAGCAGAAAGGCTCTAACAATGAAACAGAAAACAGATCCTGAGCTTCCTGAGACCCCTAGAGCATCAACCCAGAGGAGGAACGGTATACAAACTCCAACCCAGCAGCACCAGGAACCTCTTACGCAGTGGACTGTGGGAGAGAGAACAGCAGGTACAGTTCCTTTCTAAGAATTGCAGCTAAACAGACCCAGTTACTAAGACCCTGGAAAGGCACTAGGAGCCATGCTTCCTCCTGCCTGGGGCCATCACAAATCACCAGCATCTCCAGCATTTCAGGCCTCAGGGCTGTGGGATGCTGAGGGGAGCAAACAGAGCCAGGGAAAGTAAACTGAGGTCCTGACTGCCCAGGGCCAAGGAGCAGCCAGACTTCACACGCTCCAGACACAGCGCCTCCCCCGCGGGGGGGGCGGGCGCCCCCCCCCCCCCGCCCCCCCCCCCCCCCCCCCCCCCCCCCCCGGCGATGCTCTGTGTCTGGAGCGTGTGAAGTCTGGCTGCTCCTTGGCCCTGGGCAGTCAGGACCTCA